>JAUBNQ010000007.1:17971858-17985424 GCA_032353495.1 Ctenopoma kingsleyae | reverse complement strand
CAGGTGCGACTGCAGAAAGTTTTAAATACAGTGACCATGGGATGGTCAGTGATTTTTTTTTTTTTTTTTTTTTTTTTTTTTGTGGTGGGGTGTGCACATGTTAAAACACAAGTCAAAAAGTAAATTTTTACTTTTTCGCTCATAATTTTGACTTACCAATATACAATAATAATAACTTTTTTTAATTTGCTGGTGTAAATGAGCTTCCATAGTTTTCATCTTTTTTTCCTGTTTTGTTTTGCTAAAGTCTTCCGCTCTTGAACCTGTGCAACATTGACTGGCTAGTTGAGTATAGATTGAGTAGCTTCTTTTATTGCGATTGGTTCTAATTTTGGAAGTCAATTTAAAGGGCTAATTCCAAAAGGTTTAAAAAAACAGGCAATGCTGCTGTTATCCTGTAGAGTGTTGGATTTGTTGGATGTACCTCAAAAGTGTTTTTCTAGTTGTTTTTTTTTATGTATCACATATAGTATCTCTTGGGACATAATCATGAATCTCCTTCTCAGTATAGGTGAGAAATGACAGTAGGGACACCCACTCAATTAAAGGTAATGGTGTTCGTGTTTCTCCCTTACTGGATGAAAGAAATGACAAAAAAACTCAACCTTCATCCATTCCCAAGTTTATGTCCCTCTTTCTCTCCATTTTCATTTTCACCCCTAGTTTTGCACGATTGTGCCACAAAACTGTTGAAATTGGATGTTAAAATACCTTTGCTTTAGCAACCTGTCAGCTTCAGGCTGACGTGTGAAAAGGTAATACAAGCTAGGCTTTTACTGTCACTGAGGAACCCCCTCACCTCCACCCGCCTACACTGCTTCAATAACTGCACCAAATGTACACTATTCTTCTCCAAGCTGTCCTAAACCAACAAAGACCACAACCCAAGTGTTTTTGCACCTTTGTAGATAAAAACTGCTACTGAGTTTTACTGTTGACCCTCAAATAAGATGATTTGCCTTATTTGTCTGGTTGCTAGAATGACAAGAATATCAAAAGCCAGGGAGTAAAATAATAAATGTAATAAATTTATTTCCCACTGGCATCACATCTGCTGAAAGGAAACTACAGGGGATGGACCATAAACAGTGATGCCTTACAGTGTTATTCATTACAGTAGTCCTGCAATAAATGTTACCTAAAATATTTAAGGCTGCTGTATATTTTTATTAATTCTTTTAAGTAGAAATAGGTTCCAAATTGATAACTATTGTGTAGAGAATCTGTTGAAGCTCGCTTTCAGAGTGAGTCTCGTCTTTCTCAACAGTTTCTGCTTGATTAGTAAGAGTTCTTATTTATCGTTACTTCATAATGACTAATACCTGAAAGGCTGTGTAGCACGTGGCAGGGCATAGCATAACGTACAAGAGCACAGTGTAAGAGAGAGGGAGGCCCAGATGCAGCAGAGTGGGTTGATTTTGCGAATGACCATCTGATTAATCAGCTACTTCAACTAGTTTGATAATGAATTAATCATTGCACCAAGTTTAAAAGTACTCAAACACTCTATTGTTCCAACCTCTCCACAGTATATCTTACTGAAATGTTGGTTCGACGCATTGAACTTGAACAGGGAGACTGTTAGTGGTACTAGTAGTGAGAACCTCACCTCCAGTTGCCATCAGATCAGCCTGCGGTCCCTTTTCAGATGTGACAGATTTTTCTTTTGAGTGTGAACAAGCCATTCCTGAAAATGAGACCATTCCTCTTCTCTCACGGTGGGAATGTCCACTAAGAACAACAGTAACAGTGGAATATTTTGAAGATGCAACTTATCCTTTCTAAACTAATTGACTTGAAACACTCAATTAGGATGACATGCGCCGTTGACAAGAAAAACGGCAAGCTGTCACATGTCAAAAATGACAACCCCGGAGTGCCATTACAAGCAAGGATTGTTAATTTGTGTCTAGATTAAAAACACCTGTTGGTAAACAAGACAATTATTCTCTTCAGTCCAATGGGAAGCATTGCGTTAATCATACACGCATCCTCTCGTGTTAAAAGGCAACCTGATATTCCCCAACAGAATTCTCACTGATTAACTCGAAACTCCTGACTGCTTAAAATTCATCCTACAAATGAGCAAGAAACCGAGCTCGTGTGTGTGTGTGTGCACGCGATTGTGTTCTTTCCCCGAGATCCTGAAAAGTGTATGCATAAAATATCCCAGTCCCCAGCGTCAGCACAATTAGCTGTTAAATAAAATGCCGACTCCTTGACGCTTTTGCAACATTTTAATTAGAGAACCAGCTAAAGTGAGGGCTCGTTTTAGCAAAATAAACAGCCTTGTTTGCCAAGAAAAAGCTCCCTGGAGGGAAAGACACTAAGTGAGGTTGCTTGGGGCAGGAAATGGAGAGATGGCAGCAGTTTACTCGAGGAGATAAAAGAGGGGTTTTTCTTTGAGAAAGAGACAATGTGAGAAATGTGAGAACAAGCTAAACACTACATGGTGAGCACTTCCTTAAGCCACGAAAGTATCTGTTTAGTCTTTGCATCTTTCCATGTGACTGTGGCTGCTTCAGAACGATTATGCAGTATGTATCTGCATCAGTGCTGAGAAATTCATTCTAATTTGTGACTCGTGCACTTTTGCGTATTTGGATTGTAATGCAAAGTCTAGTCCTGAGGAATTATGAGGTGTTAAGAGTCTAATATATATATATATAAAAAAGTTCTGTGTAGTTTTTAAAGTAAACATTTTTATAGATTTCAGGGAAGAGTAATCATTTGAAATGTTTAGCTAAGTGCTTTTTACTCTGTGTTTACATTGATTGTACATTTAATGTGCATGCAGCCATAAAGATGACACTGATACGGAATTAAATGTAATGTTATAATTGCTGATTTCTCTGAAATTACCATTGAATCTGAAAAAAGTGTAAGTGTGTAAAAGAAGTGTAAAATTTAATGTTAATAAATTAACCGCATTATCTTATTTATCTTATTTATGTAGATTTCTAATGCACAATTGCACTCATTCATCACTCAAACATATTGTCTTGCAAAATAGGAGCTTCCTGCATTCATAGTCTAATCAGTGGTGTTTTGAACATGACTTTGTAAGAAAATTAAACCAAACTTGGTCTTTAGAGAGCATCACTCAATTGAGGGATTTGTAGGAGTAATATATTTATATTGAAATTGTTAGTCAAGATTGGCAAATTGTGTAATTATATTATTTATAGTATCCACAGAGGAAATACTTTTTCTTGAGAAGCTGTCAGCACATGTAATCTTATCTGCACTTGAGTAATATTTAAATTTCTTTGTGTAGGATGTTCTAATCTGTCCACTCCTGTCACCACCTCTGCCTAATGTTGTGTAACCCGGCTCGACTGAACTGAACTGAAATGCTCTGAATTGTAGGACGTCTAATGTCGGGGAGATATTTTGAGACAGAATCGCTTTTTCTGCCTTAACTGCTCAGGTTCATATTCTAGAAACAGCTGCTGTAACTCCACCAAGAGTCATGTACCAGTGCCAGGTTACATTTCCTGTTGGCTTTTTACTAATGTCTTTCCACCTCTTGACCCTGCTACATATGGTTTTTGTCTTGGTACAGAGATAACTGACAAAATACAAAAAACTGACACTAAACCCCTATAAATTCTGGAGCTTCAACTATTCCTTCCTAAGATATGTGTCATTTAAAGTTACAGTTGCTACAGTTGAGGTTGAATGGGGATGTAAATTGGCACCATGCAGTTTGTTTTCTCATAGGTCAGAGATAAGTTTGACTTTCACACATCAGGGAGTTGTCTCTGCATTGTTTTATTGTCATGGTGCTTCCTAATTTGATTTCTCCTCCTCATTCTTTTTTTTTTCTGCCTCTCCATCCCGTTGTCCAACTGTCACTGGGGCAAAGGGGTAACAGAATCTCCATGTCTCTCTTTGTCTTAAGCTTGTATCTTCGCCAGCTGTAGTGCCTGAAATTAATCTTTCAAATTGAGAAAGCGAGATTCCCCCCTTAAATGCTGTTCACATAAGGGGGAGTGTACTAATTGTGAGCTTAATAATAGGCCTTATCTAATGCTGTTTTTACCTGTAATTGTGTTTCCCCATTCTCTTTCGGTGTCTCCTTGTTACCTGTTCAACACGTTCTGTCTCCTCTGCTTCTTCTTATTCCACTTGATATCAGCTCTGTGAAAATCAAACTGCTCTCATAGATGGCCAAGCTCTGAAATGAGCAACAGATTGCTGAGGTGTTTTACCACTAAGTGAATTTCTGAATTTAGTTTTTTAACCTGTTTTGTGTGCTGAATCCATGTTCACATGACACGCTTCGAACTGGTGTAACCATAGCTGTCTAAATGAGTTTCTCCATATTAGTGAATACACCACTGCGTTCGTGTAACACAGAAAGGAAAATGAAGCATGTGAGCCACTGGAAACTTGGACTTCCTTCAGCATTGCAAACTCTTTCTCAAAGATCTTTCTCTGCACCTATTTACATGAGAAGTGTGTCAGTAGGTTTTGAAGTTTCTCTGCATCATAGAGAAAGAACTTCTTAGAGGCCTGTTTGCCGCACTGACACTTTTTGGTTCCAAAGCAGTGAACTATCCAACAGTAGTCTATCCATCCAACAGGAAGTCTTCTGTCAATTTCATTTGTCAAGGATCCTACAAACGTGCTTTGAAGCTTCTACCATTGAAGTTAAAAAGTTTGTCACCTTGAAATTTGATGCCATCAAGAGAGCTGAAGAGGTCCTCTTCTGCAGGGTTAGGGTAGACTATTATTTCTCTCAGGGCCTCTTTCGTACTTAACCACTGGTTGGGCTGTGGAAAAGTCCATATTCTCTGTTTAAAAATGTTTTGAAAAAAGGTCACATGCATAAGTGCATCCTTTCACAAGGCCCTGACAGAAGTCCACAAAGTTGAACATTGACATCTGTCAGTGAACCTTTGACTTTATCAGAGTCATGGGTCTCAGAGGCAGCCATGTGCTCCAGCACATCTCTCACGGCTTCCAGTGATGAACGCACAACTGACAGCATTATGAACTGTATTATTTTGAATAGTTTTGATCTACTGTGTACCTGATAGATATGAGTTGTTATTTACGTCTTTGGACTAATCCAGTACTAAGGAATTTGTATTTGCAATAGCTTGGTACATTTATGACATTCTCATTAAGGTAGCTTCCATATCTTTGTGTCTGTGTTCAGCTTTTTAAAATAAAGTGGCACTATAAAATAGGCACTTTTCCTCACACTACAGCTGCACAGCTTCAGTAGCAGTAGTTGTCACGTTCTTCTGCAGAATCTGCCTCACACTTTCTGTTCACTGCTGTTGTATGGGGAACATAGTCCAAGTAGTGAACCACAAATGCAGTCTGAGCCAGTTAACTTGTCTTTACACAAATGCTTCATTTTTGTGATGTTATGTTACCAGTGTCCTGTGGAGTCACGCTAACGTTGGCATCACTTGCAACATGCTGCAACAGCAGAGGGTGCTCGTAGTCTTGTAGAGAGAGGGAGGGAATGCACCAAGTGTGTTATCATTGTTTAAAATTGCTGTAAATGCGGGCAAGAATTTATTGCATTATAAATTCAAAATGTGTGGAAATCATTAATTTATGTGCAGTACCCATAATCCTGCACTGAAACTCAGTTCTGCAGCTAATTACACTATTCAAACCTCTCTTGTTTCTCTTATCATCCTTTATCTTCTCCAACTTTTGCCCTTTCCATTTAAGGCATGTCATATCACTGTTCTCCATCACTTGTCAACTGTTCTCACTCCTGTGCTCCATAGAGAGCATCTTTCTCAACATTTTCTCCCCAAGACTTTCAGTTTCTCTCTTGAAATCCCATTTCTCTCTTTTTCCAGAGTTTTCCTTGAAGTGAAAACTGGCATGCTGTCATGTCTGAAATCAAGTTGTTGGGTCATTTTCAAACACTGTCAATCGTTTTGTTCTTCAGAGGCTCTAGGGTGGGAAATATGTTAGAGCTCCAAGAATCAAACGAGAGAACTGTCAACACGTGTATATAAAAGAATGAAGTATTGGGACATTTTTTCCTGCGGTGCATTTATGTGTGTACTAGTTGGTTGCAGCAATTAGCAGGAATTACGTGCTGTTCTAAATGGATTGTGGTAATTCCTCCCCATGATAAGAATTTGTCATATTGCCATATTGATAATATAGATGAGGGGTATGTGCATCGTAATGTGGGCTTCTCACGTGTGCCCCCACACTGCTTCCTCTGTCCCTTGTAAATAGTTCAGCAACAAAACTGTGCAAACACATGTAGTAATTAAACATGATAATTCAGAGAACTAGACAAATGTTCACTTTTAAGCTTCGCTATGAACACTCTCTCGTTATATCTGGATATTTAATGCTAAAATGTCTTTCTTCAAACCGTGCTCCAAACTTATGCACCTCTGACCCTAATGTAGAGCTCTTTTTTTTCACTTGCAGAGAATTGTGTTGATGATATGTCCACCGGGGGGCAGTGCAACCCTAGTTGTAAGCTACTATAGAACCAGCAAGAATTCCCACTGGATGTCCTGAAGTTCAGTGTTGGCCCCTGAGGGATGAAGTGGATGGAGAGGCCATGTACATGAGGTATGTCACCATTTTTATTTGTGAAATAAAGTTTCTTCATCTTGTCTGAATGTTTTCAAATGAGGTTAGTGTGATGACAAAGTTATAATAATTATACAAAATAAAACAAGATATTACAGTTTTAACACAAGTGACCAAAGCTTATCTGATCGATATTGTTCACTGTATATTACTTCAGATTTTTTCTTTAAATTCAAAAGCTGTTGTTTTTGGCACTTTGGTATTATTTGATAGTCGACAGTGAAGTGGAATAATTTGAATAATTAATAATGTTTTTTTTTTTTATCTTGAGAGAGTAAAGTGATACAGATTACAACTCATTATCCTCTGAGGAAAGAAAAATCAGACTTGTTTAATTGGGAAGATGCACAATACTTGTTCTATAAAAAGTTTATTATTTTTTAAATTGTTAAAAGAATATGTGATTTTGTTTGTTGATTTTTCTTTTGCAAGAACATATAGTCTGATTTTAATCTGCTGGAGTAGCTTAACTTTATTTATTTTCTTTCCTTACTTCCTCCTGCTTCACTTGTACTTTCTCAGTGCTCAGTGAGTGTGTTTCGTATCTTTGCTGCAGCTATTTACGGCCACATAATACTAGCTAGATAAACTCTTTTGATGTGCCACAATCTCAGATCTCTTCTCTGTCTTTGATGGGAATAGGTTTAGACATGGCAATCAGGACGTATTCACGTGAAGGCCATTGATTGATTCTTAGATTATCTTTCTTTAGATTTTTCCTTTTAAAAAGGTTTATTTTGAACATGGGCACAATCAGCTGTTTCTTCAGTCAAAGTAGTTTCCACAGACAAACAGAGACACAGACAAAGTTGGAGTAAAGTGAATTAAATCTTGGAGTTCAGGTCTGCCCTAAGAAGGTTTGTGGCCTTCTAATAAATTGTTTTTGGGCCACAAGGATTCTAAAGTGTAATAAGATATTCTGTGTTGTTGGGTTTTATTCAGTTTAATAATTTTTGAGTGATTTAGTTTATTTTCATTAAATGATCAGGCAGCTTTTAGATAAGTTTTGACACTGTATAGTGAACGTTTAGATGGAAACATGATTCAGGAACTGACCAAGAACAATAAAACTGTAGAAATACAGATGCATAACACAAACCACACTCATATGCAGGACTGCATACAATATCGAGGCCAATAAACAAAACATGTAAGAGACAATGGAATGGACATATCGAACTGCAAGTGTAGGTTCAGCATCCAGTGGCAGATATTGTTTTTCAATACCACGTTCCTGAGAGAGTGAGAGAGAGATAGGGTGTGTGATAGTTCGTCAGTCCAAACAGAGTCATAAAGTGCTGCATGGTTAAGCCTGATGAATTAATAACAGGGAGGCAGATGGGTCCCACGGGCACTGTGGGAGCAGAGCAGCATGAAGAGAAGACAGAACACACGTTGATATCTCACACACACACTTTTCTATGTCTGTATGCATCCATATAAACAGTGGGATTCTCATTTGCATCCACATAGGACAGAGAGAGACCTACATGCACTCACTGGTTTTCTACAATCACACAAGGTTAAAGTAAATTAAACACATAATTCATGACTCACATCATGAAAAAAAGTGTTGAAAGTCTTGTGCATGTTGAACTTCGTGTGCTGATGTTGTAGCAGACGTAATGAAGGCCATCAGAGGTCAGTGTAAATAGACCAATCAGAACATCAAAGTGTATTTTTCACATGAAGTGTTTTGTCTTTTGGACTGAGCTCCGACTTACATGAGTACATTTGTTTTATGTGCATTAGCTCTTTATATTTGAGATTGAGTCAGTGTAGCCAGTATTTATGTCCAGTCATCAACACTTTAATTGCCAGGTTATTGTTGTTAAGATGAACCAGTCTTATGCTAAATCATATAATAGACCTGGCATCACACTCCTATTTTCTTAATAACTTCTCCTTTGCTTGGAAACTGTTCTTTTCCATCTTTTTCTTTAGCATTTATTTAAGTTTTCGGTTGTTGGCAATAAGGATGTAATTGTTCCAAGACCGTAACTGTGACACACACGTAAACGCATACAATCATGGTGTGCTGCGTTCAGGGACAGTTGGTCATTTGTGCTTTGAGGGTTCAGGGTTGTGCAGGGGGTAAGTCACACAAAATAATAACCGAGGTATGAGTCCAACAGTGGCTCAGAAATCAAAGTTTGAACTGAACTGTGGATTTGGAGAATTGTTACACCACTAGTTGGCCGTTAACCTGGTGTAATTTGATTTATTTTAAATGAATTATTTTTATTTTCAGTAAAAGCTAGCATAATTTGCTGACATGCAAAATACAGTATCAACCCATGCAGCTTTAAAACCACAGACTTTGCGGTGACTAATCTCGAAAGTCTCTCGGGACAGTATTGTGTCCCAGGTGCAAGGACAACAGGGGTTCACATGCTTTACTAAACAAAAAATATGTTGGTGAAAGTCATCTGGGCAAGGTTATCTGGAAGTTGAGGGATGGCAACTAGGCTTTTTTCTTGTTATGTTGACTTAACAAGAAAGACGACATATAGAGTGGACTCGCCAAGGTGCTTGTGTGACACACCAGAATGAGGTGCTAGAGGAGGCTGTGTAGTAATTTACGATGGCCAGATGGGTCAAGGTTGCCATGTAATGTGCTGCTATGTGATGGAGAGCAATATGTGCATGTGTGCTAAAAGGAGATTAAGGTGGTGTATGTATTTGTCTGTGTATACTATGGGATAAAAAATTATCTTAGAGGAAAAAGTGATTTTCTGGTCTGATCACAGGCATTTCTCTCTTCAGTAAGTTTAAATTAAAATCTGAGCTCTGTTGCTTTAGTGGTTTATGTTGGTCTGTATTCTTTTTTTACCACCTTTAGTCTGTCCTTTATAGGAAACTTGAGTATCATATAATTTTATACCTGTAAATGTCATATTGGAGGATTCTCATTATAAAAATCAGATAATTCTGGGTGCAAAAGTATTGATGCAAGCCCTACAAACGTGTTCCAATTAAACACAATTATACAGTATGTGTTTTGTGAGACTGTTTCCTTCCTTCAATGTTTTCTGGCTGATCAGATCTTATCTAGGGATTTGCTGCTCCTGTCCCTCACTCATCAGCCCACTCGAGCCTCTTTGTTCTCACTTTCCTTTTGCCATTGAATGGGAGCGGATCTTAGACTATGTTGAAGCAACAACTTGGTAATGACAAATTAATCCTCTTGGAAACAAAACAAAATATCTATATTTCATCAGGCGGCGGTGAGGGTCGTTTAACGTTGTCACAACAAGTTACATGTTAAAAAGCCCTCACTCTGTCTTTGCCTTCTCAATCCACCAAGTTTAATAATTGAAAATATTTTCACTGAACTGACTGTCAGGCCAGGAGATATGGAGCCGAGACACCATCTCTGAGAGTCTCTTCATGTCTCTTGTTTTCTTAAGCTCTGACATGGCGTTGCAGCATGCCTCTACATTGGCGTGTGGGTGATTTTTCGGTTGGGTTACACATGGCATGAGTGTGGGAATGTACTGAGGCTGCCTGACTTCGGTTTAGCCAGTCAGATGTCTCGACACCACCTTAGATAAAATAAAATGCATACAGATAATTTACATACGTATGAGAGAATATGTTGGTACATGTTCAGCTTGATGTATAGAAAACCACCAGCACATGCACATGAACAATCACAGAGACTCTGATGCACAAAACCTGAAAGTCTGTGAATCTGTATTTTAGCTGTCAAGCCGATGGCAGTCATGCATGTATGCATTTGTGTGTATTGTACATGTGCATGTGCCAGTTTCTGTGTGTGTATGCATTTGCATTTGTGTGTGTTGGCTGCCAAATGCGGAGAGCAAGAAAAGGAAGAGGCTACGTGGTTGGAGGGCATGTTTGTTTATTTATTACCCAGTGGCCTCCATGGTTTCAGGGGGACATGGCAACACTTGTCCTGGGCCCTTTAGCACTGGTCTGGTTGTGGCCTGCTTTAGCCCTGCCAAAGCCTTCAGCTCTTAGCTTTTCTGCTCTCTGCTCTTGTCTATTGCATGTTTTTTTTTCTACCCTTGGATCCTGCTTAGACTTTCACTTGTGTTATTCTCATAATGTTCTGTGTTGACTTTCTTTCTTTAGTTCTTTATTTCTGTACTTGGAAAGATTTTTTATGTAACATGTAACCCCTGGGTAAAAAAAACAACTTTCAGATTACACAAGATTTAACATGTACATTTGTGAACTAGCTTGCTCTTTCCCTCTGTTTTCAGTCTTTATGCTGAGCCAAGCTAACTGGATGATGGATGCATCTGCACTCTCAAATTCTGATATTATTAATCACAAAAGTCCAATATTGGTTCATTTAGTTTAAACCATCAGTTTGTTTGGTGTGTATGTGCAATGCCTTTAAAAAGTAGTCACAAACAACACAACAAAATTAGCAATATTCAGTGACTTAGTGCTTTTTATATCTATGGCCTACCTTGTGTTTTCAACAAACTTTGCAAAAAGGTTGTTGGAGTGTTCATGGTGCAGCTTTTGGCCTGGATACTGATTCAGCAGTAACTGGATCTTCCTGATACAAGTGTATTTATATTACAATCCTTCACTGTACACAGGTAACCTCCATTTAACTAAGACTTATTAAACCAGTGGGAATTGGCAGTGATTTAGGTGAGTTGCTGTGAAGGGGATTTAAGTCCACCTGTGACCTAGTCAAAGTTTGGACTTGAATCCAATTGAGATGCTGTGGCATGACATTAAAAAGGTGGTTCATGCGCAGACACCCTCCAATGTGGATGAATTAAAACAATTCTGTGAAGACGAGTGGACCAAAATTCCTCCACAGCAATGTGAAAGACTCATTGCCAGTTAACACAAATGCTTGACTGCAGTTGTTGCTGCTAAGGTTGTCACAACCAGTTACTAGGTTTAAGGGGAAATTACTTTGTCACAAAGGGCCAGGCAGGTTTGGATAGTTTTTTTTCTCTTAATAAATAAAATCATCACTTAAAAACTGCATTTTATGTTTACTTGGGTTCTCTTTGTCTAATATGTCAATTTGTTTGATTATCTGAACATTTTAAGTGTGACAAATATGCATAAAAAGCAAACATATATATATAATATAAACACCCAACATACAATGTAAGCTCATGCTGTGCTCCTCACATGACCTGACCAGGCTAATCTCCCCCATAGTAGGAGACCATCGATTCCTGTGACAAAAGAACTGATCTAGGCGCATGTCTTGCTTCTGACCTCTTCCCTCTATGCTTGGCCTGAGCATGTGTTCACACCCCAGCTCAATCAATGGTCATACTGTGGGATCAATCTCGGAGTCTTTGGGATGTCAGATGTGATAGGGCATCACTTTGGTAAAGAAGCTTGGCCCAACTGATGCTTCAAAGCTTTAGGCTCCCGTCATCAGCCAAACCATCCAAATCAAAATTCAGATTGCTGTGAGGAGATGAGAGGGTAAGAGATGAGAAGGGTTGATCCACCCAGACACTGTATAATTAATAAGTCTTTGAATGATTGTTACTCTTGTAGTTCGTGCTTTTTAGTTTATCTCCCGTTTTTTTTATTGTTATGCTGTGTCTTTCTTAAAATCAATCTGAATGGGCTCTTCTGGATTTTCCTTTTTCTGGGTTTTTAGTTAATAAAGTTTGAGCTGTTGTAATTATCTTTGTGTGTACAGACATGGTGCCTGGCAGTTGTTATACCGTAAGCAGTGGCTTAAAAAAACTACTCTTGCTTCTGCACAAAACATAAAAGTCTCTTTCTGTGTTTACAATAAACAGTCTCCTTATTACTGTGACTGTAAGGAAAACCACTCGCCAGCACATTTGTAATGGTGTGGTTTGGGTGCAGTAAAAGATGGAGTAAGACTAAGTCTACAATAGAGCCTATCCTCATGGGATCAGAGTGAATTTCACTTTGAGTCACATGAGTGGGAAGGGACAGAGAAAAAAAGTCAACAGGAATCATAAGTCATTATTTAAATATATAATAATATATAATTTTAACTCTTATAATTCCAGTTAGTGGCTCTAGAGATTTTGCTGAAGAACACTAATGTCAGTCACATAGTGCTGCTAGAGTAAGAAGTCAAGGGATCATCAAAGTCAGTAAGCTCTGTCCTGCTTCTGGAAACATGAATTTCTATACAAAATGGGTTAGCAATTCATGTAGTAGTTTCAGTCTGAACTGAAGTGGTCTGGAAGCAGTGCACAGATGAACTGATATTTTGCATAAAACTGAAAGTTTATTGTGTGGTGGCCAATCCTGGTTCTCGAGGGTCTCTGCCCTGCTTGTTTTCCAACCATCTCTGCACTTCCAACTTCTGTTTGGCTGAACACACCTGATCCAGGTAATCAGGAGTGGGTAGGGGAACAAGATTCAGGGGCCCTTGAGGACTAGGGTTGGCCACCCTTGCTCTAGCTTTTACACACTTGTTCTCCAGGTCTTGTCTAGGTGCACCGTGGTTCCATCGATTTCCCTTTTTCACCTGTAGATGCACCCACGCCTGAGAATGCAACTATGTCATTCTTTAGCAAACAGAGTAGACAAATGTGCTGCTTATAAGACAAATATTGATAAGTACTGTGGAATAGATGGATTATATGTTATTAAAAATTATTTTTTAGCACTTGGGTAAAATAGAGGTGCACTTTGTTTTTGTTGGCACGACTACACCATGAATCATGACTGTGTTGTGTTTATGCTGAGTAGCTACAGTTCATGGCTCTGAAAAAAACAAAAAAAACAAACAATGATTAGACACAGTCAGTTGTGGAAAAAATATTCTGATACTTTAGGCAAATACAAAATTGAAAAACAACTGAATGGTAATAAAGTAATTAATATTAGTAAAGTAATAATTCTTTTTGTAAGCTCAGTCTTGTCTTATTGTAACTACAGATGTTAATTAATGCAGTGTACAGGGTGGGCCATTTATATGGATACACCTTAATAAAATGGGAATGGTTGGTGATATTAACGTCCTGTTTGTGG
>JAUBNQ010000007.1:17937076-17954718 GCA_032353495.1 Ctenopoma kingsleyae | reverse complement strand
TCTCTCTCTCTCTCTCTCTCTTTTCCTGGACCCAGACGAAAGTGATCTGCTCTATAATTCATGACCCAGTGTTTTCTCTTTCTTCTTCTTTCAGATTTTTTTCTGTCTTTCCCAAAGATGCCGTAGTAACCTTTCTCTGTGTCCTTAGCCCTATGAAAGGGGTACTGTAAGAGTGTGTGGGTATCATACATGAACACAGACTGTGAAAGAGAGGGTTTTGAATATGTACTGTTTTCAGAAAAGAGCTGTGTGATGTCAGACATGAACGGAGAGGATGGAGGGTGTAAATGGGCTCAGCTGCATGCCTTTGTTTCAGTGAGATATTCTGCGAGTGCCAACAAGCCTTTGTAAAGGAACTGCAGGAAACAAAGTACAGTAAAAAGTTTTCCCAGTAGATTGTACTGATCAAAATGCGTTTAGTTTAGTTGTTGTATAGCCTGGACCAACCCAAGACGTGACGCGCAAATAATTACAAGATGCCGTTTAAAATTTATGACTATTTAAAAAATGCAGATGATCTTATCTTCAAAAACATGTTCTTTAGAGAAAGGTTGCGAATGTCGACTCATCTACCTCAGTGTTTCACTGTCATGTTGGCAGATACAATATTTTGTAGAGCTATTTTTACGTTTGTAAGATGGGGAGTGAGTCATCCTCCGAGTGAAACTCTTCAGTGCAGAGGAAACAGAAAATGCAAAGGAGGCAAAATAAAAAGGGGGAAAAAGAAAAGACTCGTTTAGCTTTCATTGTGTCCTGTTGGCTCCTGTAGTGGCTGAGGAAGATCTCTTTTCATTTGGTGCTAACATCTAACCTGCTGTTTCTCCTTCAGTTTAAAGTGAACGCTGAAACAAGTCAAACAGTGTAGTTTGAGGCAAGGCTCACCTCTGGGGACACCTGCCAAGAAAACCAAGAAACGCTTATTTTTGATTTTTGTTTCTTTGTAGTTACAGTGAACCCTTTGAGCCTCGTCATCACAGGCCAACTTAATCCTTTTGTTCTTTCCTTTTACGAAGGGCATCTGCCCACCATCAAGCTCCATTACTGTTCTCTGAGAAAGGAAAGCAATTGCATAATATTTTTCCGTTGTGATTCCTTGTTCTGTACTTCCATCACTACACAACTTGGCGAGAGTGCAATAATATAAAGGTATTGCAAATATTTAATTACAGTACACTGAAAATATTAAACCCTCAATCTTTAAATCTCAATCTTAACGAGTTCCTACTCTAAATTCTCTGTTAATACCACTGTAAAAACAGGTTTACACATGACTCTGGATGTTAGGTTTTGAGTTATAGTTGAGCATCTGATCTTATTGGTTGATATCAACATTAGACAGATATATTGCACATGATCAGGCTGTATTATTTTTTAATTATATTCTCAGTGCTATTTCTGTTTAATCGACACTCTTTCATTTACTGTGTGATACAACAGTGGGCTCCAGATCCAGATATCTTCTATTTCACAGGACTGGAAGGAGACTTCCACCGTGCAACTACCATGTTTATCTCTTTTCAGTCCCAGGGTGGTGTAGTCCCATCTGGGAATGTACAGCATTTTCACATTTTATGTGAGACATGCAGCAGTTTCTTCTTCTTTGCTAGCACCTACCGTACCTTTATTGCTTCCTCGTTCCCCTCATTTTCCTCTATGATACTGACTTCCTTGGAGTAGCGGAATCACTTGAGCTACATTAGCTCTTGAGCGATGGCCAAACGAGCAGCTGTGCTTGAGCATCACACACTGTCAAGATGAAGGCCCAACATACAGTGAATGAATAAGATGCAAAAGGCCAGTTTCAAATGCACGCCTGCTAAATTGTAATTGTTCTACATGATTACTGTAATTGCTGTTGGTCTTGTAAAATCAGTTACATGAGTGAAAATACAAAGTTATCCTGTCAGTTTCTGGTGGGTGGGTAGCACTACGATACAGTTTCTTAAGATTGTCTGTTAAAGAGACTAACTGTGGGTGTCCATATTTTCAGTACTAGTTTTTTAACTGCTTTGTAAATGCTAAAATGTAAAACTTACCCAGGATTATCTCAGACTTTTGAGTTTAGCTTTACCAAATTTCTACTCTTTTATATGAAAGTTTTATATGAAAAATAAATTTCTACTTCCTGTTTGTTCATCTTCCCTGTCGCTGTCAGCTCCTCCTTCACTCCATCCTTGCAGCCTCCGTCCCTACTCTATCTCCGTACCTCACAACCTGACAATGTCACGCCTCATTTCCCTCCATGGGTGTGACATACTGTGGTGAATCCAGCACACATGCTTAGACCATAGAGTTGTGCTTATGCACTATGTTTAACACCCCATAATCCCCACACAAACACACACTCACCCACTGTCACCCTGGCCAGGTCCACCACCTGCCCTGGCCTCTGCTGCCTTTCCACCAGCCAAGGAAGCTCATGCCTGGGCACTCTGGGCAGCAGCCCAGCCTTTCACATCCAGGTCCAGGACCATGAGGCAGGGGCCAACAGCTGGCGATGTGCAGAAGGAGCCTGGAGGCTTCCACAGCAGATGAATCACCACGGATTAATATTTAACTCCAGACTCCTGCTTCCCTCCAGCATCTCTCCTTCCTCCCCCTCATTTCATACCGCCTTCCTTCTCCATCCATCCATCACTCCAGCCTCCAGTTCTGCAGGTAAGTTGGCATATGTTCAACAGACCTATACTGTAAATATGTGATGCTCTTTTTCTAATACAAAAGCATTTTGCTCGCAGAATTTTTCCAACTTCAACATAGTGTCCTTGTTTTGGATTTTTTAGAGGCTGCATACACAGTAGAGCAGTTGTTTTATTCTTATATAAAGTAGCTGGAACTCTGAAGACAATCAAACTTTTTTATTAACTTTTGTCATATATCGCTTACATTTAAGCCATTTACAGTACATATCACAGACCAAGAAGACAACAAAACAATACATGAACAGCTAGGCATTCCTCAGACATTAATAGTCTTGGATTGTTTTCCTCATTAAAAATAGTGAAATTAAATTCAGATCAAGTAGCATTACAATAAGGGATTAGTGCTGTTCATTGTTCTTCTCCAGTTAGCATGTGGAAGCTCGTTTGTACCATAGTACCTAAAATATCTTTATCAGTTTTATTTTTTTCTGAATGGAAAGGTTTAGAAGTTTTCAGCTGAGGTGAGCAAAAGACAAAATTTCACACATGCTGTTTTGAGGCAGCAGTTTTCTTTTCGGTGCTACCCAGCCTGGGAATTGATGGATGCTCTGATATTAAACAGGCACAGTTTTTCAGCAGCTACTAAAGGCAGGTCATGGATGAAGTAGAAAGCTTCAATGCTGTTGCTGTAAGCCCAGTAGCATTAGCCACAACCGGAGCCAGGCCTGTAATAGCATTCTCAGATGGGATCCGTTATGATGACTGCATGCCTGCATTGCTCCTTCAGCTCTGATTTTGCGATTAAAGCACCAGACTGCTTTTCTTCCAGTTTTTTTCCTCCAGACTGTCTCTTTCCCCCTGTCTCTTCCTCTCTTCATCATAGCTTTCTTTCAACCCTTCCTTTTCCATCTCTACATCTTTCCCTTCACCATCTTGCTTACTTTCGTGTCTCTCTCTCTTCATTTTTATACCTTTCCATCTTCTGTCTTCCTCCCGTATTATATCGCTCTCTCTCTCTCTCTCTCGCTCTCTGTGCATATATGTTTGCAAAGATATATTGGTCCCCTGTGGTTCCGTCTCATTCGCATGCATGTTCTGTTAGCCTCAGCCATTCAAGTGTACATAAAACTTGCTCTTTATGGAGAGACATAAAAGAGAACGGAGGGAAAGGGAAAGAGAGAAATTTTCTTCTGTTCCTTAAAGAAGAGACGCTCTGATCTCACTTGTAACAGATTAACCTTTGAAGCAACCCCTTTTCGTTTGGCTTTTTGTTTCTTTTTCCCTCTTGTAACTTCGGACACAAAGGCAATTTTGTCCAGACTAAAAAGGGCAATCTACTGTTTTCTGGGTCATGTTGTGACGGTGAATTAAATATTATTTTTGCGTCTCTCCCTGTCTCGCTCTTCAACCTCCTCTTGTCCCTTTATAACTGCGTTCAAGGGGAGCACGGTGGCGCATCTCTGAATAAGTAACCAACCAACGAGTCAGTGGAATTATGGGAATTCATGGGAATCGCTGTAGGGAGGGGGGTTCTTGCAGGACCACTTCCTGTCTGTCTGATTCAGGGACACTCAGGGGTGCTTCAGCTTCCCTCCGCGCCATCCCTGACAAGGCCTCAGCGGAAAATTTGTGTCTTTGTATGGGGCAAAGCTGAATACACTCAGAGGGGCCAGCAAACTTTGGAGTCCCCATTGTCTTTCTCACCAACTAGAGTCCAAATATGAATATGAATATTCATAAGCAAGAGTTAAGCTTTCATGACCCCTGCATCTGTTCCCCATTCTTCTTTATTCATCTTTTTATAATGTCCTTCCATCTCATTTTCAATTCTAAATGAGGCATTCGGCATATGAAAGGTTATTGTGTCACACCCCTTAAGGTTTTACAGTGGTGAAATAATATAAAAAACTATAATTACATCCTTTGCCTATGTGATTCTGTGATTAGTATTGGATGATTATTTCTGGAGATTGAACATGTGTGGGTTGATACCATCAGGTGAGTCTCGGTGGGCTTCGGAGAGACAAAAGTACTTAACTGCTCAGTTTTTCTTGAGGTCAGTATGATATTGTTTTCTCTGAACTCATCTCTGTAGTTAAATTGTGAGAGACCAACGCAGTCCCACGCTGTCTGGCACAGGAACCCCTCACTTTCTTGTCAGCACTCATACCCTGTGCAATCATGAATGCCTTAATAGATCCTGATCTCTCCTATTAACTGTGAAATACAGTGTTTTAATATCTCTGACATGTTTTAGTTGAGCGTGGTGGATGGGAGAAAGTGTTCACTACTTAGTGGAAAAACAGCGGCTGCTGGCTGTGCCCTCATCACTTGAACTGAGAAAGTTACATGTGATGTTTTTTTTGGTTTCAGATACATCAAAATCATCATTTATACATCAAAAAGAAAAAAAAAAAGCAGTTATGCATTAAGATTCAACATTTTTTCTCATTTGTGTGCCAGAATTCAACCGTTTCCTAAAAAGAAATTGTTTCTGTACAGCAAAACCACAGTCACAAATCAAAAATATCAATATCAAAATATTAATAGAGAAAAATTCACAAAAGATTTAATAATCACAAAGAACAAAACCATGATCCTTCTCTAACCATTATGTCCTTCAGGTTTGCCTTTTGTTAATAAATGCTGTGTTTTATTCATTGAAAGAAATGTGTTGTGTTTACAGGTGAGTTGTATAGAAACATAATTTTGGAGACAGGGTTGCAGAAGTGGCATCGTGGTCACTGGCAGAATGACACATCTTTTAAAAGACAATCTTTTAGGTTTGTTAACAGCCCTCTGTAACCCCCAGCATGCACTGGGGGTTACTCGCATACTCATAGGACTATTTTTGCTTGAGTCGTGTCTGAATTGTGAAACTCACTTTTGAATTTATATAAATGCATACATTTGGTAATGTACATGAATTTGATATTTTCTTATAGCATACTACAGCAAAAAAATCTTTACTTGTTTCTTTCTGTTATCTCTAAAGTCTGTGCAAGAAAAGAAAAGCTGCAGCTTTTATTTTGCCGACTACAGAGGTTGAAGCAGGTTTTATGTACAGTAGCTGTGGTCAGGAACAAGTCTCCATCATATCAGGTGAATAACATGACTACATGATATTTGCTGTCTAATAAAAAATCAGCTCAATATATTGACAGTGCTGTGTGCTGAGGTCTTACCCAGCCTCACTGTGTCTGATCAGTGACAACGACCTGCTTTTGGTGGTGGGATCTGACATTTGTGTGTGACACTGGAAATCTGGACGTGATTGTTACTGAGTCTTGGAGTCAAGGCCATTAGTGGCACTCCCTGTCCAGTGAATTATGGGTCGTTTGTCACGAGGACCCGGTGTCCAAGACGTGTCATGGTGAAAAATGAGGGGGTCCTTTCACTCTCCAATGAACCGTCCATGGAGATGTCGGCAACAAACGACCAATGAGCAGAGACACACCTTTCATCAGTGAGAGTGATGGTGTGTCTTTGTGTGTGTGTGTGTGTGTATGTGTGTAGATACAGTCTGTATATTTGACCTGAGCCTTTAAATACCCTCCCCCTTTCTTCTATGATACAGATTCTTCTATAGGCAGAAAGGCCTTGGAACCTCCGGGGACATTTTCTTGTTCCCTGCTGACAGAAATGTAATCGGACACCTCTGTCTGGTTTAAGAGCGCAGTATCGATGAATCACACAGAATGAGGCCTCATTATGTCACTTCCATACTGTAGAAGAAAAAGAATTATGCAGATGATTAACTGTACGTTTGTGGGACTGGTCTGACTGTATGCACACGGAATTCTGAACTTCAATACTGTACATGGGCTGGACAGAAGTTTTTTTTTCTTCCTTTATGTTGGCAACGAAAAGGCCAAGTTAATGCTGGGAATCGAAATATCTTTGCAGGTAAGGTTTATGGGATAAGCTTAATAATGACTGTATTTAGCATTAAATTCCTATTAATTTACTATATAAAACATTTCTTTCTCATCTCATCAAATAATATGTTACTTCTCATGGCAACTAATTTTGATTCAGGAAGACAAGACCACAGATGTATAGGAACATGATTCATAAAATTATTTAAAGTATACAGAGTCGGGATACACAAAGCAATTACACCCTGGGCCTGTGCATACAAGTATGCCATGTGTACCCCCTGAAGGGCTGTGCGGAGTGTCTGAATATATGAATTATCAGTTTATTTCCATACGTTCAGTATATCCTGCATGTGTATAAATAAACATGATTGTTGTATTTTCTGTGTTAATGTGTTATGCTTTGAGGTAAGAAGTAAAAAGCCTGTATGGATTCATGGCGGTCGTGTGTGATGTATTCATTTATTTACATATTTCAGGTATCATTTTTCACCCTTTCGAAGGGAGCAGACTGAGAATTTGCAGCAGGAACTCCCACCAAGAGGAAGTGGCACTAATGTAATGCGCTTATTTGGAGAAGTGTAGCCAGTATTCCCCTCCCTTCGCATTTG
Source organism: Ctenopoma kingsleyae (assembly GCA_032353495.1). Classification (NCBI taxonomy): domain Eukaryota; kingdom Metazoa; phylum Chordata; class Actinopteri; order Anabantiformes; family Anabantidae; genus Ctenopoma; species Ctenopoma kingsleyae. The sequence goes on along the minus strand of JAUBNQ010000007.1, from coordinate 17,947,587 downwards.
GCAGGAGACTCCGCTGTTGAACTGGTTCTTATTAGGATTTACGGACTCGCTCCAACCTTGTTTTCAGTGGTCTCTCTCACTCGTTCTTTCTTCATCTCTTTATCTCGCTTTTCTTTATTTATTTATTTATATTTTATTTTGTCATACAGCTTGATTTCTGTCATTCTCACATGTCTGCCCTTCTTGTCCTAAAATCTGAGACCACCAATCCTGTCTCCCTGGACATCCTTTTCCTTTCCATCACTCTTTCCAATTTCTCTCCATCTTCCTTCACCCTTCCACCCTCTTCCTAACTTCCCTTCCATCTCCCCTCATTCTTAATCCACCACTTCTGCAGCTCCTTCCCTTCCTTTGTAGCAGCAGCAGCATGTGTAGACGTTGCTGCAGTACGCTTTGGGCAGAAAAGTAGGCCAGGATTACTCTTGCTGGCTTGTCCCCAGTGAAGCGTGTGTTGTGTGTGTGCGTGTCTGCCTGGGTATTTGTATGTGTAGGTGTGTGTTCAGGTCTGGGAGAGTGCAGGCATACAGGCTGGCCAGCCAGCAGTCAGCCAGCAGTGAGGGTAGAGCCGGGCATATGGAGCCTCAGTATTGGGCCAGCAGGTATTTTTCAGCGTCTGCTCTCTCCTTTGTTTAATATTTCCCTGCTTCTTGGCGTCCTGGCCGCAGAATTCTGTTTGTGCTGCCAGCACAGACCAACAGTTTAATATAAGCTCAGATGGAATATCACTTTTGATGTATGTTCATAACGTCATTGTTCAGAGTTTATATAAAAAGAACTAACAAAACAACTCTTACAGTACATTCAGGGAAGTGTCTTAAACTAGAAATCGTCACTATTGAAAAATGTTTCGGATATAGGATGCAATTTTTTAAAAATGTATTTGTGCAATTAGTGACTCTTTAATAGCTGTTGATCCTGTGGGATTTTGCCAAGATGACATCGTCTCACTGGAATACATCAGTCTTTCCAAAGTATTAGAGCATATTTTTGAGTTGTGTTTTAAACTAAACTGTTGAGGGCAGCAAAGCAGGTAGATAAACTATGAACTAAATAAAAATAACGTCATGATAGAAAGCAATTCAAAGCTCTTTACATCATATATAAAAAGGCTTTAAGACAAAATAAAGATGGTTGTAGTGCACTTGAAGATAGGTGTGAATAGTTTGATGATTTAATTCGTAAATGAAAGTTTTTTTTTTTTAAGCCTTGCTTTAATAAGAACACAACAGGCTCCATTTGTATTTTATTAAGACACACACACACACACACACACACACACACACACACTTCTGATCCTCATTGCGTCAAACTTAATTGTTCTCTTAATTAGGTTGCAGAGCAGTGCTTATGGCTGCAGGGTACACGTGTATGTATATTAAATGCGCGCGTGTGTCTTCATGTACATACTAGCATGTGAATGTGTGTATAGATCTGTATACATGCATTTGTATCACCTTGGTGTATTGCATGGTGTGCCTGGAGGAAATGGAGCTCTGATCTGTGAGCACCAGCAGCTCCACAGAGAGTGATACTTGCCAAAACCAAAATTCCCCTGTACAATCCGACGCTCACCACCTTCCCCCCTTCCTGAACATCATCTTCTCTGTGGTAGAAAGATATTATCTACCACAGAGTTCTACACAATCTGTTTTTCAAATGGTGAGTTTTGAGATGTTTGAGTTGTTTTGGGGATTAAATATTCCACTTTCTTCCATCATGTGTCCAGCTCGATGCTAGATTGTTTATATTTTAACTTTTTTTAACCAACAGTATGTGTCACTTTCTGTCTGTGCCTCTGTGTGTACAAGCCTAAAGTTTCCCATTGGCCAGACACACAGTTATGTGTGGCATAATTTGGGGTTTATGGTTTGCTTTGGCTTACGCATATGCAATCATGTTTTTTGCAGTTAAGAAATATCTGTAAGATCAGACATGTTCTATGTCTTGAATATTCTGCAAAATTAATTTGTGTCATTGTGTCCTCAAGCCTTGCTCATTATTATTTGTGTTCCTGTCTTAGTCAAGGAGCTATATCACATTGCAGTACCAATGGTTGTCTTGCTAAGACAAAGAACAGGAAGTGCATAACTCCAGGGGGCCTCTCTTCATTGTCTTTAAATTATATTAAAAATAAAATGTATTACCTATCACACTCTGTCTGTACAGATGTCTACAGTCTTTCAGGTCAGCTTAACCTTGACTGAGTTTGGCTCTACCAATCATATTGGGGTAATATTTTGGAGAATATATAATTTTTGGAATATCTATCTAAGTAAGATAAGTAATAAGTTATTGGGGGTAAGATTTTGGCAATAGCAATGTTACATGATTTGAGATCGGTGGTTTGATTTCCAGCTCCTCCTGTCATACATCAAAGTGTCCTTGGGTAAGACACTGAACCCCATGTTGCCCCCGGTGTGTCAGGTCAGCTGCATAGCAGCTCTGCCATCGGTGTGTGAGTATGTGTGCGAATGGGTGAATGAGAAGCAGTGTAAAGCACTTTGAGTACCAGTGTAGGTAGAAAAGCACTATATAAGTGCAGAACATTTACCATTTAAAAACTAATAAAGTAATATCATGGTATTAACTAAAGTAATAACAAGGTAATAGCCTGGTATAAGCAATATCTAGTAATATCTGCAGTTATAAAGATGGATGACATTTCCCCAGAAGTGAACATATTAAGCCGTGGTTGCAGAATAGGCCATAAACTCCTCCCTTCCATATTATAAACCTTTTTAGATACACATTATCTCACTGATTTAAGTTCAAATCGCCACTTTTTTGATAAGCATGTTTCTGTGGGAACAGTTGAAGCAGTTGTGCAATAAAAAAAATGAAAAAGTAAATAAATTAACCCTTTGTCCAAATGTTGGACGTGGCATGTCTCATATTACCTGTCACTCAAAGCTGTTATATCTAGACACATCCTTCCTTATATCTAAAGACTTCTAAAACCCTACTGCCATTGAGGAGGCAGAGTTGCTACTCTGCAACTCAAACAGGCAACCATAGTGAAGTTGTCAGTATTATAAGATGTGCAAGACAAAATTAGTTTAGTTTAGTTTAAAATATTTAAACTGATAATTGACCCACTAGTTCTCAACAATGCTCCAAACTGCCTTCCATAACATTGTAAGTCTAGTACAAAGTAATTCCTGCACAGTAATGTGGCTCCCTGGTGGAAATATGATTAAATCTTAAGAACGTGGCTCTGTCCAGGTGAAAGTGTTTAATGCTGGGTAGCTTAGCTCTGCAGGTGAAAGCGTTTAGTGCTGGGTAATGCAACCTCTCTCTCCTGCCGCTTTTGCAGCTGCACATAATTATAGTTTTCTCTCTCTCCCTCTCTTTTTTGATTGCTTCCCCATGTATGTGCAGATTAGCCAGGAAAGAACATGTTACAGTGTAAGGTACAGTGTGCTCTATTAATCCCTTCACTCTAATAACCTCCCTGCAACCGTCATTGTCTTTTTGTAAGTAATTACAGTTCATAATAAACCTTTAGAACAGTACAATTCAGGAGTGCAGTACTACTGCTACTACTACTAGTGCAGTTGTACTTTTCCACTAGTCCAAAAGTGCAGAATATAAAGGTAATAAAGGTGTAACGGCTTGTGCATCCTCAAAAATTTATAAAACAATAAAATATATAATGTACTATTGTCCATGTTACAGTATTCTTCTTCTCAGCTCTGGTCTCTGTGTGTACAGTATTCATATATCTGTGTGTGTAACAGATTTGGAAGGGGGTTGTTACATCAACCTCCAGCCTGTAGCTTTCTGCTGGCTAATTAACCGTAATTTTACCCAAGGCCTGGGCTTCACTGATGGGGGATAACTTAGCCTTTGACAGGGTAAGACAAGCGTGGCAGTTCCTAATCAGGGGGCCTGCAAGTGGGGCGGAAAACACCTGTTCTGGGTACAGGTGTACACCCCAGCACATGGCTGCACTCTTCTCCCCAGCTCCACCTCCGTCCCCCCGGCGCTCTCGCACTCTCCGTCTCTTTTTACATGATTGCTGACTCACATTCCTGCACTCTGTTTGACTCACTTTTCCTTTGTGTTCATCTTTCAGCATAGCTCCTTCTGCATGCACGGAGTAACCCAGTTGTTGGCCAACGTTAAAGGAATAATATTCTCTAAAACAGCGAGTGTTATTAAACAGCTGTTGATGAACAGCATCTGTATTTTTCTACTCATTTTGTAGTGTTTTTTTGTTCTGGTTGAGAACAGGCCAAACTTACACAACCTCATCTCATGTTTTGATAGTTGCAATAAGCTTGATAGTGGAAAATCTTAAGCAATCAGCAATCATAACACTCTGGAGATCAGTCATACAATAGATAGAGATACCCATTTCCTCACACAGTTTAGTCTCATTAAAACATATTTCAAGTCAACAGCTGCAGTCATTGATATCATAAATATTAACAAATGAGCAGATGTGTTTATAATATTTCTCTGCCTTTGATTGAAAGCAACAAGTTCATGCCCTTTCAATTGAAAGATATTTGGGGAAATGTGGGAATGAGCTGACTGAGATAGAAACAGATTTCAGTATGTCAAGAAATTAACAACTTGCTCAAAAAAATAAATTCATCAAATTTTTTCTTTTTTCCATCATCAGTATTTATTGAAAATCTTAGGTCAGTCAGTGGAACCCAAACAAGAAAGATTTAAGACTGGAGCTAGACTTGAGGTTAACTACTCAGTCGGCTATGTAACATGTAGCCAGCGTCAAATGTGCAAAGTTGCGTTACGTCGTGCAAAGGCGGAAGTTCACAAGGAATGTCAGGGATGATCAGGCTCCATTCGGCCCCCTCATGGCTAAACTTTTAAATCCATCAGACACGCACACAAAGTTTGCAAAGAAGTATGTGAACAATGATGCCGACGATGCTGCCGTTACTTACAGATACATGTTGGCAAATAGCAAGTATATCCTCAGCCTAAGATGGGTCCTCACTTTATTGAAAGTGAAGGTCTGAATGCATCTGAACATGAACATCTGTGGAGGGACCTAAAGATGTCAGTTTACAGATGCTTCCCATCTGATCTGATTGCTTGAGAGAGAGCTTGAGAGGATCTGCCAGGAAGAGTGGGATAAACTGCTCAAATGCATGTGTGCGAAGCTCGTGGAGTCTTACCCAACAAGTGATTCCTGCCAGAAGCACTTCTATGGGGTACTGCATTAGGGTCCGAATACTGTTGTAAATGAGACAATTCTGTTTTGATCTTCAATAGATGTTCTGAAATGTCTACAAATATCTTATGGTTCACTGAGCATAGATTCATGGGCAGAACTGGAGAATTGTATTCTTTTAAAATGACAGTGTGCAGAAAGTGAAGGGGTCTGGATACTTTCTGTCAGCTGATAAGTAAGAAATAAGCAAGTACAGCAGTACTGAAACGTGATCTCTGCTTTAAAATCCAGCATTGCTCAGACAGTGTTATTTTTCTTCATACATGCAATAGTATTTACAACAACGCATAGCTGTCTAGGCACCCTGTGGGTTTTTGGTTCCTAGATAAGGAGCAAAAACAACAGAGCAACAACTGAGAAACAGTAAACTGCATGACTAACAATGCTTTTAGCATAATACATGTATCTAAATATGGAGGCTACACAGTTCTTCTCATGAAACAAGATTAATAAAATGCATCAAAGGGAGATAAAAATAACTTAAATAAGGACGATGAAGATCAGACTTTTTTGTGATCAGGGACCACGGCATAATCGGTTTGCTTACAAAGATTAATGTCCAATATGGGTGCAGTGTATGAAGAATTTGGTCATTGAAATACAACTAGTTATGATTATACACATACTGTGCAATGTTATTACATACATGTGATGTTTTCAGAGCCCTGATGACAAGATATTAGTATCCTAAGAGAAGGTGTATACTTGTTTACATCTTCTTTTCCATGCTGAATTTCTTCCCTCTCCTCTTTTGTCTTCATTGGAAACAGCCTGCATCTTGCTTTTCACGGAAGGAAGCAGTGCATGGATAATATGGTTACGCCGTTACTGATGCATAAAGCTGCGTGTCTGGTTCTTGTCAAGACCTTGCCACCAAAGTCAATTTGCCCATGCCCTGGCAGAATGTTATATTTCTTTAATCAGATCAACACGGAAATTACGTCGGTGGACTGTATTGATACGAGAGGAAATAATTAAACTCGGGGCTCCAGGAATAATTTCACCCTCTGAGCATTACTGTAAACCCCATTAAAAAAGAAAACTAAATCCACCCTCTCCTCCCTCTTTTGAAATAAAGAGGAAACCAGGAACGTAGATAGACGGATGAGATTTCATTTACTCAGCCTCTGTTTTCCTTCCAGCTTTTCAGCAGGTTTGTCTAACCCAACCCCAGTTCCACTACTGCATCACCATCATCCAGCATGGGTCCACAAAATTGCTGTGGGTTTCAGCTAAGCAAGAGGTCCAGTTTTAGGTAACACTAACACACACTGAACAGACTTACACATTAGTGAGACAAGTCTATAAATTTGGTATTTTTTTCTGTGCCAGAGGACACAGAAAACTGCGAGACGTTGTGTCTGTGTGTATAGTGAGTGAGTGTAGTGAACCTGTTGCTCTGTGCTGCTCAAAGATTTGTCTCCATTTCTGTCCTACTCTGTGTAAGGTTGTTAACTGTGAAGCTCCAATTAACCAGACCAGACCCCTCTAATGGCCCTTATTGGATCTTTCTGTGGAGGAAGATTGGCCCCACCTATGTGCAAACAACATATCTCTTACCCATCGTGCCTCCCTCCATGGATAATGCCAGGCAAGGGTGAGATTGAACACACAAAACCTTTTTGTGCCTTACCTAAGGTGATTCATAAACATAAATGTTTGGATAGGGAAATATCTGCATAGTGTGTGCCTTATATCTCATTATACTGTAGAATAGTAGAAGTCTGCTACTGTCAGTGGAAAAAGGTAAATTTGAAGTAAAGTTCAGCATCAAGCCTGACAATGCCACTCACAAATTTGCTCTGCTATGCCCTGCTGCACTCTGCTACGCTCCCTCATGCTCTTCCTGGTGCTTCAAGTAGTCGTCATTATGAAATTACAGTAAGTAGAAATAACTGAAGTTATCTGATTGGTTAGAAGGCCAAAGCTTGTTTAAAAAAAAAAAAAGGTTCTTTATCTATTTTCAAATGGCCTTTGTGCCAAAACAAACTCACGGCAGCAGTCACACCTTCGCTCCTTGTTTTCTGCAGCTACGTCATTACTACACGTGTCCACACGATTTCTATATGTGAAAGCACAACTCTGTACAATGTCCAGACCGGATTCTCCCGACATTCTGTGGAATGAACTTCTCCGATTTGCAGTTACTTTCATAGAAAATGTCTAAAATATTATTTATATTTCAACACTTCCTGAAAATCTTGTTTTAGCTGACATTCAGTGGTTTAATTTCTCTCCTTGCTGCAGTGACGAGGATGTGCTCTCCAGGATTCTGTGACAAGGATGTGGTTAGAGGTGCATCAAACACACTCAGCCACAGCAGTTAGTGGTGCTGGGTGTGGGTAGAGGTGAAACTGGCTTAAAACGTTCAGTCACAGAGGGCATACCACTTTTTAGCCCTGTGTTAAGTTACTTTTAGCAGGTTTCTGAGTGTAGAAACCTTTCTTAGCAACACAGTGCTTAAACTCTCTCTCTCACACACACTGTCTTTTACAAACCTAGAGTAATATTTGGCCTTGCTCAAGGGGCTCTTAATGGCGTTTTTAAAAATAGAAGCAAAAGCATTTTTCATCCAGTCTCCCCGCAGCGCCTAATCGGTTTGGTTACGACCTGTTTGCGTTGTGTCAAGGTGACTGCGACTACACTGACACTCGGCTGCGCCTGATACAGCTAGTTAGTAAATGAAGATTAAGTGTTAGCAGGAATAAAACACAATACACCTTGATCAGGCTCCCAAATGGAAGATTAATTTACTGTTCTCTTGAATGAGCAATCCTTGTGGTCCGTAATTATTTAAGTTCCATTTTGGGTTAATTATGGTCATTAGCATTATGTGTTCTAAGTGAGGGGCTAATTTTGAAAGAAGTGGCTTGAGATTTGACAAAAAAAAAATCCTCAAATGAGCCTCTGAAATGAACAGATCATTTGGTTTTGAGGGGCGGAAATTGATAGAAAACAGCAGGGAAACAGCTGAGGAGGGAACAATTATTCTAATGATGTGACAAACGCAGATGCTGCAAATTAGATTTAGTTTAGTATAGACGCTCCCCTACTGGTTCCTACTGGGAGGCATGTGCATATCTGTGAGTGTATATGGGGGGTACATTTTATTTTGAAGATTTAAAATGCAGTACACCTGTGTTGAAATATTCAAGAATGAAGTCAGGATATTTTAATAGTAAGATACATGTAAAATGATAAAAACACAAACCTTATATGTCAAACCTAAAGCTAACTCTTGCTCAATATGGATCAACTGTTTTTGCTGTTTCAAACTTTGGGAATCTTTGTGTCAACAGAAGGTGAAATAGGGCATGTAGTGTGCAGAGAAAACCTGTCTGCAAAGGACAGAATGATGAAGGCTTGTTTGCCTCTCCTCCTGTCTCCTCAGTAGAGCAGCCCAGCGTGAGGAAAAGCTTGTTAAAACCCTAATAGTAGCTATCAAAGGCTATTGATTATCTTTCCCGCCCTGTTTGGGTGACAAAGTGAGCATTAGCTGGAGCCATAGAGAACTTCTTAAGACATGCATGCTCAGGGGCCGCCCAGTCCTCTGGGCTGCCCGCTGCTGAGATCACATGCACACACATACGCATGTATGCACACACATACACATGCACTTGTCTCTTTTTTTCAAAGCTAACACACTGCTATTCTTTCACCCTACTGCCACCAGATAATCCATTTTACAGCCAGGGATCAAACACTGAGCCCTCTGGCTGTGTGCTGCAGTGACTACTGTAACACACACAGGCACATACACATTAAGTCAACCTTGCACACAGTACTAAGTTCTTATAAAGCTTGGCTAGGGATGTTTCTTGCCTCATGCAGTTCATGAGTGGTGTTTTAGTAGGTTATCTTTTTTCCTGTTTTACTATGATGCATAAAGAATGGTGTCCTTGGAGAACCTCAAAATGAACATTGCACTAATACAGAGAACTCCTGGCCAGTGATGAACAGACCAAGCTGCATAGACAATGAACACCAACTCACGTTCTTCTGTTTTTAAGTGCATTTCTCCTCCAGTGGTTTCAGAATACTCAAAGATATGCAGTAAAGTGTGCTAGAAACAGGAGGAGAGGTTAAGTGAGGCAAGTTATACATAAGGCATTATAACAACCAAATTAATGGATGTCTGTTAAAATATTCACACAATTAACCCCAAAGTTTAGAGACATGCTACGTGAAAATACAGAAACGCCAAAATGGTGTGTTTGTGTCGTTTTCGCTTGAGTGATCGACATCTAGTTTGCACACCTGAAGATGTCAGGCTGCTTTCAACACACTTCCTGTGCTCGGCTTGACATTTTAAAATGTTTTTTTTTTTTTTTTTTAAACTGCCAAGCCTATGTAAGGCTGTATATTTTACCAGAAGGCTTCATTTGTTACTCATCTGTGGTAAAGTGTCAGATCCTTGCTTCAGTGGGTGTGAGTAAGTCTGGTAATATTGTGTTTGCCAGTAAGTATTGAGCTTTGCTTTAACCATCTCACACGACAGCGTTTCCTACAGTAGCATAATACAGGTTGCTGAACTGACTTTCAAAAATGGAAAGTGTGGACTGAAGTTTGAAAATGGGTACACAGATGCACGGGTATGGGTGTTTCTGTAACTTGTAGGTACGGAAGGTAGGGAAACCAAACTAGGTATAGATCAGTCAAATACAAGCAGCCACTTCTATTCACTATCACATTAATGTAACTAACTTCAGTTTTGGATCAGGGCCATCTATAAAGCTTGCAGATCTTGGTAACAACACATGACCCAAATGTGTATATTCGTACTATACTGTATGTGTTGGTAGAAGCAATCATCTGTATAGAACAAGCATCACCCAACCCACTGCAGCGTGACACTGCAGATGTATTTAGTAGCTTAGTAAATGGATATTCAATTTATTCATGATGCAAACCACAGGGTTAGTGTGTGTGTGCGTGCGTGCAAGTGCATGGCGAGTGTTGAGTGAACCATGAAATGAAAACACCCTATAACCATTTCACTGCATCTCTCAATTAGGACATCATCTATGCATAGGGAGCATTCATGAGTGGCTTCTTCTTTATTTACAATTACACACCGCAGTGCAGACAAATGGGGTGCTGAGGGGGAAAAGCTTGTGCGATGCACTCTGCAAAAGATCCAGGGAATAGAAAAACACACATGGACCATATAACTTGCTGCGATATTCTCTGCAACTTGTGGACCTGAGACTTGTAATGCTTAATATTTAATATCAACTCACAGGAAGTGGGCACACATTGTGTATAGTTCTCCAATCTCTTACAAATACAGACCGTCTGAAACAGCTCA
>JAUBNQ010000007.1:17916708-17928454 GCA_032353495.1 Ctenopoma kingsleyae | reverse complement strand
CCCCCTAAGAAAGGTTTAAAAAATGGAGGGAAGAGCATTTTCCACTCCTCTTCTCATTGATAAAATGTTTCTTCTTCCTCTTCAATTATTCAGGCCATTTTCATTGGAGAACTCCCAGTGGCACCCAGTGAGATTTGCATCCTGATTTATTTGTCATATATCCTTTATATCTCTAAATTCTTTATACCTCTCCAGTGGCCCCATGCATCTTTCATGGGCTCCTCAGCCGTGTTTGCAGGCCAGATCCAAACACATTTTACACGTCATGCTGCTGCTGCAACTCGCCTATTTCACCTTGGGTGTGTGGAGTGAATGAAAAATTTATTGTCTAGTGTCTTTTAATTTTTTTTTTCTCTTCACACCACCAAATTTTTAGCAACACTGTCAAGAGTCACCACCTTACACGCTGTCTTTCCCTACTTTCTTTCTCCTTCTTGTTGAACTCTGAAAATTGCAAGAGAAGCATCTCTCTGACCTGGAAAGGCTGTTTTGTTGAGGATGAGTGATTGACACAATTAGGTGAATATGGAAATGATGTGTTGTTACCCACAGGGCAAGTCAAGTCAAATTAATTTATTTATTAAGTATTTTTACCCAAATAGCACAGGGGGAGTTTCAAGGAAGTAAAAACTTTCATTCATAAAAATTAAACAAATGCAGTTTTCCAGTAATATTGGCAATTCTGTTCTGGCACTTCCTTTGACCTCTGACACTTTGTGAGTCGCTGTTTTATGGAGGCTATCTTTAAAGAAACTGTTTCAGACAAAAGACTTCACATCCCCCTACTTTTTTGGGGGCTAGAGTATTTTCTTACTTATGCCATTGACAGACAATAGCAAAAAAAAACCCTAAGGGAGACAAGTTTATGATACGGTTAAATGTGACAATGCTTTGAACTGGCGTCACACAGACTTTACCCCAACACCATAGAGCACAGGGATAAAGATAAACTTGTTTGTAATGGTGTAAATTTAATTCTCTGTTTGGTCTCCATTGCAGTTACTCTCACTCACGCAGGATGGCATAAGGGAAAAGCATTCCCAACTGATTAATTCCCCAACAGTTATTCCCCTATCTCCCTGTCTGTCTCTGTTGACATGCTGCCACTCCAAGCCGTTCCGCTGATTTTTATTTCGCTAACACGGCCACAAGCTGAAGCGTGATGTAGGAAATACTTCGGCCTTTTCCCCTGGATTGGAGCGCAACATACGGGGACAGATTGTGATGCTGGAATGCGCCACCGAGCCTTACAATCTCCATCTGCTTGGGCGAGCCATGGATGAGCGGAGGGAATGACTGAGGGATGGAGAGACAGAGAGAGAGGAAAGGAGGCAGAATGATGGAGTGGCTATTAAATATACAGCAGACAGCGAAGAGCATGCAGGGTGTTGTTGGGAGGCTCCTGCATTATGGTGGCGCATCAGTACTCCATCTCTTCATTTCTCTTTTTTTTCCCCCTTCTATTTTAGTACTACAGCATCTCAGCAGTCACTTGTGCGTTGCCCCTTTCCAGTTTCCATCAGTAAAATTTCCCAACTGTGATTTTTCCGTTTTCTTTTCTTTCCTCTGTTTATATGTATTAGTTTGATTTCATACTTTTTATTCTCTTACTTATGTTATACATTATATTTTTCTTATTTTCTTTCTCCTGTTCATGCTTTTGCTTTCTTCTCATTTCTTTCCTTCTATTTTAGTTATTTCCTCTTCTTTCTTTCTTCACACACTGCTCTCATTGACATGAGAGACCACCTATGTAACTGTAAATCAGAGATGAATCCCACCACAGGGTTTAAATGGAGATGTTTTATTAGAATAAGTCCTTGAGTACTTGGCAGCAGGAACCACTTGATGTGAATTGAATTGAGGCTAACTTCGATGTTAATTCAACCTTTTATGGAGCCATTCTGGCAGCAGTGGGTACGGGCGCCATCTCAGGCTTTGTGACAGCTCGCTAACTCAGCTCCACTGAGGTGTCTCTGCCACATTTTCTCCCCGTTTGCCATCTAATTCACACGTCCCTGAAGTACACTTTAAAAAAATTGGATGGTAAAACATTGTGAAAACATCCTTGGATGACAGTCGTACCATGGTGGGCGATGGATGGGGCGGGAGAGAGGGTATGTAGGTCATGTATCTGTGTCCAGATCAGTTGGCAGATTTTTTTTTTTTCTATCTCCCTTTGTTTTTCATTCCAGCAGATTTCTTCATCAGGTTGGAGGGAAGGCGGCCTTCTGTCATGAAACAGTGTGTGTGCTGTGTCGGGTGGGGGAGTGGAGAAGTTGTGGCGGGGAGGTTTGGGGGGCAGCGAAGCAGGCTGACTGGAAAACCGTGTTCGGCTATTTTTAATTCATGGGATACCACCTGGCTAATGGTGTTTTTGGATCTGCCGGCTTCCTGCAAGCCCAGAACAGAACTTGTTTCAAATAATCAGGCCTTCACCAAATGCGCTGAAATTATTCATGCAGCCTGCATTACGAGTCGTTGATCATAATATTGGAATATTTAAACAGTTCAGAAATGTCAGGTAGCATTAGGATGCATTGATGACAACCCAAACAGCCCATATAACTATAGCAAAGTAATGCAGGGCTTTTTATTTCCTTTTTTGGATTTTATAAATAAGTAATTGTACACTGGACACACAAGTTGCTCACATGACAGCATAAATGCTGATACATTTTTTGCAATACTATAAACAAATCAAAACTTAAATTAATGCTGCAAATTATTTGATGTGAACATAAAATAGAAGACAGAACTTTACTTTTGTCAAACATTAAGAGGCTTTTTATTCACATGGGTACCATTAAAAACATATTGCTGTGTCTAAAATTCTCCCTCAGTGGGTCATAACAACATAGTGATGTCAACATTACAGGAAACGTTAACATAGTCATGCTGAACTTACAGTAACCAGCAGGCCTCTGATGTTATCCTGCCCATTGATTTCCTCTGACGGCTTCAGCTTAAGATAGCATGAGACCATAAAAGGTAGATTGTCCAAACACAACATCATATGATGATATGAAATATTGATAAGAGTGGTCTCCTCTCCCATCAGGCCTTATGGACAAATAAATGGACAACTGACCAGCTCTGGCTGGACCTGAGCAGCTTGTATAATGAACCGAAGAGCATGAGAGCAAAACAAAGTGGGAAAATTCAACTAAGTCTTAAGGTTTAAAACTTGTTTGTTTCAAATTTTTCAGATATGTTTTGTTCTATTATTTTAAATATATTTTGTACGATAAACATTTTTATTTACGTGCTGTGCACAATGGGGTAAGAGCCAACAAGGGCTGACCAGGCTCCATTATTATACCATAACAATGTTGTTTATTCTACCACACTGCAGTTTGTTTTCTCTGGCTTTTCAGTTTGTTAAATATCATTTGCTTAATTCTGAAATACATAATACAGTAGGTCTTAAATGGCTGGGAATCATAGCTACAGTAAATTTCTTGCCAGGTTTTTTGTCTTGATCTAATTGCTCAAATAATAAAATTATAGATAGCTAGATGGAGATGAAATAACAGTAACATTGTAATAATTATTTTTTATATGCTTAATTGATGGATAATCAAATTACATTCATTTTCTTTAAGCAGTTGTGATTGTTGTTCTGCCACACACATCAAAACACATGCTGACAATGAACAAATGCGCATGTTTTGGATGCGCTTGATGACGGAGATGAGGGAAGGGTCTGTAATTATCAGAGGAACATTTCATAGGCTTAGGTTGCGATCGAAAGAGACAACATGCACATGGAAATTTGTGCATGCACACATGCAGTAGCTGTCTCTGGACAAAGCCTCTTTCAGTATTTCTTCAATTAAGAGACACTGATGTACACTACTCAACAAAGATGTTTTATCAGAGATGTTTATCTTGATTTATGCTGCAAAGAGTGTAAAATCTGAGTAATGAGAGATAAAGTTATCTGTCTAAGCGATTTTATGACTGTCAGAGCGATTATCACAGCAGTTATCCACACTTTATCAGAAGCTACAGTATATGTGTCTGGGTGAGTGTCACATAGCTGCGACATGTCAGCTTTTCAGAGAAGCGGTTGTTATTTCTGATTGATAGCCTTGTTTTCTGACATGTTTGGATGGATTTTGAATTAGCTTTTCAAAGTCACATGAACATACACTGGCTGGAGAGCATCATGTCAGTCTTACATTTGAATACAACAGCTGCATTTTGTTTCTTTCATATCAACAACAAAGACTATTTTGACTTCCTAAAGGATGTGATTCATTAGCTGCAAACACATTTCAAACGACAGATGGGGAGAAAAGCAGTTTTTAACAAGCCTTTAGTTGTTGAGGGGAATAAGTGTAAGCAGTCTTCCATCAGCTGCACACGTTCCTCTGATGAGACAATAGCAGCTAAGACGTTTATGCAAAGATGCAACCTCACGCTTTCAACTTTCCCTATAACATTGATACCATATTAGATGTGAAGCAACAAACTTGATACGGGTATTTACCAGCAAAGCTTTATTCTCACTTGTGGGTGGTGCAGAGTAAGAGGATTAGTTTTTGTTTTTTTCCCCATTTGCTGTCAGAGTTTTAAGAAAACTACAACTTTTACATTTAATTGTTCTGTTGTCTAAAAACATAAGTTTGATTTCATGTAAATGATGAAATGCGGGCCTCATGTGCATCAGTCTGTCCCTTTATATTCAATTTCTCTGTGTTTGGGTGATTCTTATTTTAATGCTGCACCAGTGTGTGGGATAATGACTCATTCTCCTGACTTTTTCTGCTGTTCCATACTCCACATTGACCAGTCAGTTTTTCTGTGGCCTGTGGGGGACAGTGTGGAATAATTTTAGTCATTGCTGATGGCATTTATACTCCTGCATTATTAAATTTCACAGGTATTTAATTGATTTCAAGCTTTATATTTGATTTTATATTGTTTAAGAAATTTTAGTCAGTTTAATTTCTAGTTCAGTGTTATTAAGATCATATAAGATGATAGAAGATTTAATAAAGCAAATTAAACTAAGTTTAAGAAATCAGAGCATCACTGTCATAGCTGTCACTTTAAAAAAAAAAGTTTTTGGTCCTCATTCCAAATTTTTTTTTTCAGCAGCTAACACTTAAAAACTGTCGGACACCCACAAACAAAGATGAGTGAAAGGAAAGATGAAGGCGGATAGAGATGAAGAGGAACAGGGGTGAGATAGGAAGGGAGCAGGGTATGTGGCAGATTTTTTACCTGAAGGCAAATACAGACGGAGGAACCTATGAGTTCAGCAGGGAACAGTCGTGCCCGCCCCAGTTCCAGGAAGGCCCTCTCTGCTGTGATCCATTATTCAGCAACAAGCACAATTAGCCTCTGTCAAGCTATTTTTACACGCTCCGATAAGATAGATTCAATGTAGAAAAGAATGTGCAGCGTCTCCCCCCTTTCGCTCCCCCTCCTGCACATCACCACTTATTTATTTATTTGGCACATTAATGCGTTAGAATGGTATCGATGTAGCTTTTATCCCTTCACTTATTCATCAGTGCTTTGAGAGAGTTTGTTTATAGCTGTTTAGTGAGGCATCAACGTCAAAGCTTAGAGGGATGAGATACGTTAAGTTGACTCATCTATCTCGATGTTATGATATGTGGGTAATACTTCTGTGTTTGAATGCTGATGGTTGGCATTCGAAAATGAATTGACCTCAAGGACCTTAATGAGCACTTAGCTTCAGAGCCACAACAATAATACGTAGCCACACTAATTGCAGGTGCCCATTTACAGAAGAGGATGACTTGAGCTGGATTTCTTTAGGATAGTTAGGATTCACTTTTGCAGAGCTGCGACTAGGAGTTGATTGGTTCTTGCATCTTGAGGGAGGCTTTTCAAACATGCTTTATAGACAAAAAACAACCTCATAAGAGTTATAAGAAGCAACTGGTTAGTTTAGCTTAGCTTGGACACGGGAGGTAACAACAAGCCTGACTCTGTCCAGTGACTGTAAAGTCTGGCTACCAGCACCTCTAGAGCTCATTAATTAAGTTACATTTTGTTGGTTTAATCTGCACAAAAAGTGTGAAAACAACAATTTGTCTCTATTCCCGTTAAATTACAGTGACATTATATTCCACGATAAGTGTTCTTTTACGGATTAATGTCTACAATTTAAGGAAATAAAGCATTTCTTGAAACGATTCATAGTTTGACAGTAATCTGACAGTAAACTTAAGTAGTTAAAATAAAGATAATGAAAATATCATTATTCATGAGGCTGTATTATAATAGAAAATAAATTATGATAAGACTGAGTTTAGACTGAGGAGCAAAATGTACCTGAGCTCACTCCACATTCCAGAGCATTACATGCATATTTCAGATGTATATGTACGGCATAAATCAGTCCAACTTGGCTCTCTTGCCATTTATCAAACAAGAAAAGAGAAATATTTTGGCTGCAACATTCTTTTTCCAAATGACATTGCCTCCTTGACTCCTTTTTCCCTAATTTTCCCCAATTTACTTCATCACTTTTTCTGCAAACTTTGTATTTGGTCACGGCTTTGGGCCTCAGGCACTTTCGCTTTTCTTTCTTGAAGTGAAATGAGAATTTTCTTTGCTCTTGTCACACACTCCCATTTTTATCAGAGCATCATTTTATCTGAAACGATAATTTGATGAGATAGCAGTTTCGAAGCTCCTCTATCTATGATCTGCTTTGATATCCTGGATGTCTTGCAACTGACTTTCTGCACATATAGTACATATAGAGTACTGTGTAAGAAAGTTGGTTTTTGGTACCCTATATGGATAGAGAGTGGTTTCTATGAATGAATGAAACCAGGGTTTTGAATGAGGAACCCAAAGAGGCCTGGCCTAAATCACTGTTACATTTTAGAGAAAATTGGAATTATTAAAGCTTAAAGTTTTTTCCAGTGAGTTAGTAAAAATCAGGTCCATTTAAAAAAATTCAGATCTATTTTTTTGTACCCCGATTATTCCTTTACCAATGCAAATTAGCCTTACACAGTACCTCTTGCATGTCAAATACTGATTATAATTGCTGTGCACAAATGCATGTGATGTACGTTCAGTCATGTAATTGTGAGACCCACGACCTGAATTATGAAGCCAGCGTGCAGCGCTGTGCTACTTTCAAGATGCAAAGAATTAAAGAGTCTGTGCATTATTAGTGATCTTTTGAGATCACATGCTGCCCATTAGCATGATACTAAATACGTAGCATGATTAGCTCTCATTAACATGAGATATTCCTTAACAAGGTTATTAGCACATCCCAAACACATGCTTTGACCCCTCGTTGCAGGTGCTGTCATTCCACCAGTTCAGGCAGGTAATTAGGCTACTTAAAGAGTGTACGTGTGTGCACTGCAAAGGGGGTATTAGTGGGGTTCATTAGCCCAACCTCCCACTTGCTCACCCCTTTACCAAACCCCAGTTGATCTTTACAAGACCTCTCCCTTTTCATTCTTTGCCTCTCTTATTTCCAGCAGTGTTACCCCTGACCCTTTTCAGCCTCCTTATTCCCCCCAGTGCAAGTGTGGGTGGGGCTAGGGGTGTGTGTGGAGGTGGATGGGTGAATCCATTGGGGGTGGCTGATCAAAGCCACAGGAATCCCTAGGGAGGACATTTTCAGAGGCAGGAGGGACTTTAAACAGCAGTCTAAACCAGGAAACCAGAGCTGAGGTGAGAGGCAAAGGGTTATTGTGGCTGCTTCTAACCCAAGAGAGGGTCAGCCCCATCTTTAATCCCCCTAATGAGGGAGGGGATCTCAGCAAGGCTGCTTTCACCTGTAAAGGGCCCTAATGTGGTTTGCATGGTGATAACCCTTGAAAGCTATTGGTTTTTTAAAAAGGGCATAAGAAGTGTGAGATGTGAGAAATCTCTAGATTTGTAAGAGCAGCGTGAAGTGTATTGAGGATGACAGAAGCATCAGAAACAACAAAGTGGTCTCTCGAGGCTGACAATATCCTGTGTGTGTGTGTGTGTGTTTGTGTGCCAGTCTTCTGAGCTGACTCTCTTTTTGAAAGTGTTTGCAAGCGTTGCAGGCCACAGTACAGCTCCGTGTGTGCGTGCGCCTGAACAGTATATATGTGTGTGTGTGTGTGCGCGTCTGTGTGTGCACGTCCGTGTGTGTTCCATCATGTCGGGGACATGACAGGCGCGAATGCTGATTCAGTCTGGCGGTGGTAGTGTCTGAAAGCGCCAGGGAACCTACCGGGAGCAAATGATATTCATTGGTCTTAAACGCTCGGGTTGGCCGGCCGGCCTTGTTGCAACCGCCGGTGTCATGTTACATTATGACCTGAAGATGACGGGGGACGACACTGCTCCAAAGAGATATGAGAGGAAGAGAGAAAGAGAGAGAGATGGAGGAGGAGGAGGAGATGCAGTCTTAGAGGGATGAGGAGTGGTGGCTGCTCAGCTGAGGTCATTCAAAGCCTTAATTCACAGTTTCTATTGGTTTTTATTGTACTAATAAGTTCTTTAATATTCTCCATTCATATTTTTTCTTCAGTTTAAGTTTTAGTTTAGTTGATCTAGTTTATATCTAGTTTATTTTCTAATCTCTAAAATTCTGTGAGGTGTGTTTTATTTTGTAGTGGGAACATTACAGTGTAAATAATGCTTGTAAACTTAACTAGTGTTTTTTTTTTTATGCCGTCCTCACTTATCTGACTGAAAATAAAATGAAACACAAAGTCAGTGTGCGTCAACAGGGGGTGCTGCACAGCAGTTCAGTGAACTGGTGCTTCACTGGTGCTTTGAGGAAATTTCAACACAGCAAGTATTTTCCTGGTTATTTAACATATGGTAGTGATTTACATTTAATCTATTTTTAGATCATCTTTGTATCTGTTGTGTGTGGCCTTTTTTTTTTCTTTTTTTTTTTACGGGTGTTCGTCTCCGTTTCGGCTGCTCTCTCTCTCTCTCTGTGTGTTCGTGCTGAAGCAAAACATGGTTTTGAGGTCAGTTTGAAGTGTCTGGTATCCTCTGCATCTCTGTCAGAGACTAACCTTGGCTTTTATATCAAAAGATGAAACAGATCGCATTTTTAGATTACCCATTTATTAGGCTGCTGACAGCCGGGTGTGCACAGTGTCAATGAAAACACTGCCAGCATCTGTTTGAAAGGACCCAGTCTTCAGAATTCATATGTTATTTCTGTTTCATGAATATCAGCAGCTACCTCCTACAAGACACTGTTGTAATCCCACTGGGCATGATTTCTGTAGCTGCTTCACAGAGACTGAAGTTTTAGACCCAGAGGGTGTTCATGTTTTTATATCTTAATGAGATTATTTAATAGTAATGTTGAATTAGAATAATTGTTCTTAGAAACCCCCACTAGTTTCAGTGTGGGTCTGGGTGACAGCACTATCAAAGGAAAGAAAATACGTGAGTGAGCGTCATTGTTGAAACAAAATAAGAAAGCATCTGTGCCAAAGAAGAGAAATCTTTATCAACATAAAACAATGGTGTCAAGCTAAAACAAAGGCAGTATTTATTGGTTTGTGGCACTGAATGGTAGAGGTTTGATTGTGTACACAGGGGAGGGGGAACAGCTGTGTGGCTTTATAAAGAGGAGACACTGAGATGCTCCATTGTCAGTCCATACCTTGGGCATGGATCAGTTTTGACAAAGCACCATTATTTGCTGTCACCTTGCTTGTGTGGTCAGATAATGAGGATGTTTTCGTGGGCAAACAGAGAAACAGACTGAGAGAGTCATCAAATAAAACAATGTCATTGTGGAGCCAGTGTTTGGAGTTGCTGTTGTAAGGAGGCAGAATGAATGGATTTGTCTCCACTTTTTGTGTGGTGATACAGTTTTTCTGTGGGTTGTTTGTGCCTCTGCCAGTGTTGACAGGCTCAGTTTCATTCCCGGCCTTGGCTCAACTTTCTGCCAAAGATTCTGCTGGAGTCTATTAAAGCGCTGCACTGCAGGACCTATTGCCTGCGACCAACAGCTACACAGATCCAGACATCTCTGGACTTAGTGGAATATTGGAAATCATGTGGGATTTCTGGGAGACTGGAGGAATTATGTCATATCAAGAAAACAAAAGTTTTAATCTACATAGAAAACAGTTGACAGCCTTAAAATGTTTTTGTGAGTAGATCATGGTGGAGATAATTGATTTTTTTTTTTGTAGCTGCACTGGACAATCTCGTACAACACTTTTGCAGCTCCAAATTTCAATAATAGATAAAAAAAAACAACAACCCAGAAATCATACAACACTCACTGGTGCCAAAGTGGTTCAAAGGGAGGGGAAAGGAAAAAGAGCATATAGAAGTCAACAGAACTGTATGTGGGGAAAAAATAGCAAAAATATACAGTGGCTGTTGCAGCCTCTTTTAAGTTTTAAACTAATAGTGATGCTGTGGTTTTAATAGAGCTACAAAACCTTCCAATTTCTGTCTGTGTTGATTTATATGCTTCACACACTAAGTTTCATGCACTTTTCTTTTTTCCCCTGCTATTCTTCTTCCATTGTTCTGTGTTTCACTCTGGCAGATTTGACCTCTGTTCCAACCTCCAAATTAGTCAAGTGGATGAACAAGCTCTAGCTAGCACCCCGGTATCCTTCTCATGCACTCTGTGCACGTCTAACGCTAGCTGTTAACCAGAGCATCTCCTCAGTGCTGCAGCTGTGCCAACATCTGTGCACTGTGTCTTTTTTGTTCACCCCATTCCCTCCAATAACCTGCCATCCCTTTGATGGGTATGAATAAAGGAGGGAACAATTTATATACTCTATTACACAACATGCTGCTGGGACTGAACACATTAATAATAGATTTACCAGGATTCACTTCTCCTTGGTTTTCTTTTGCCTCAAATATTGTCAGTATAGACAAAACATATTTATATATATTTAATATAAGAGATTATTTTACACCAGTGGGGTGTCTTGAGTTATGGGCAGTTTGAAGCTCTTAGTGTTGCTAGACTAGTGTTTTCAAGTTTGTTCATAATGAGTTTTTCACACTGAGTCAGCTTTAGATATGCTTTGTGTTTTGCTGCCACTGAAAAAAAAAAGACACGATTACTTAAAACGAGTTCATAGCATTTTTTGACGTCTTTGCAACAGAAATAAACCAGGGGGGGAAAAAATCTGTTAAGCATCTAAGAATTACAGCTGTCATGGGTGATGAGATCAAAAACACAGGCTGAAAAATGGTAATGAGAGAGACCAGTCTGATTGACTGTTTAGCACTGCACAAAAAAAGGGCTCTAGTACCATTTACAACTTCTTATCAGAAATAGTAAAGAGTAGTTAGAACTGTATGTGGTGATATTTAATTTACAGTGTGTTGATCTGCAGTCCAAGGTCGTCTTCTTTCATTTTTCGAATGATGAATACAGACAACCGCCACCTGCTGGTATACAGAGTTGTCCTAGTGCCACTTTTTTGTCCAGCTGAAGGCGACATGAGAAGGTGACAGTCGGTCTAAGTCACCTGTAGTTCTTTTATGTCAGCTTGACGTGTCTCAGCCCTTTGGGAACGTACAGGATGAGTTGATTGTGTTTTCTGTTCTCAAAGACAGCTGTTGGAAAAGGGTCACCTTATTTTTGGCCCAGTACAGTGGGCAATTGGAAGATGCCATCATCCATGACTGTCTTAATTCATATTGTGAAATTTAGAAAGTTGTTGCCATGGATGAAATAAGTAGTACGTGGCATGTACGTTACTTCCTGCTGTGCCATGATGTATTTTGGAAATGTAAAAACTATAAT
>JAUBNQ010000007.1:17890728-17903600 GCA_032353495.1 Ctenopoma kingsleyae | reverse complement strand
TGTGCGTGCGTGCGTGGAGTCTCCACTGCTGGACTGGCTTCAGAGAAAAGAGAAAGTGTGTGTGTGTGTGTGTGTGTCAGTGCATGGTCACAGTAGTCTGGCAAACCAAACTTACATACGCACACAGAGGGACTTAGTGGTGGGAAAACTCCTTTAACACGTGTGCACGCGCGCGCACACAGGCAGGCACACACAGCCAGGAGTCAGCTGTCTACCCCTGCTTCTCAGCTCATTAAACCAAATCCCAGGGACTGGACTGAAGAATTTAAATGAGAACCCCCACCTCCTTTGATGTTTTGCCCTTTTTAGCTCATCATAGCTGCACATCTAGCCTCTAACAGGTACAACGCGCCCACTTTGTGATTGCTCCGTGCCCCTTCATTTGGTGCTGCATGTGACCTCTTCTACACCTTTGGACAATCACACTTGCAGCCCGAGCTGACATTGGTGACTCTGATGGGCCCTTTTGCCTGGGCTCTGTCCTTAGGGAGGGGGGGACTTAGTTTTAAACCTTGAAATTGTATACGTGTAAATCCGACAAAAATCCCCTTCGCCAACACTCCCACCCAGCCCATGTTTGTCTGTGCCTTGTAGCTCCAGGTCCCCACGGAAACTGGATAACAGCAGTGTTTAGAGGAGCTGTGGATTCATTTGGGATAACAGGTCTTGCCTGATAGGCTGATGGACCGTCCATGGTCTCTTGCAAGAGAAAGAGAGGGGTGAAAGAGAGAGCAGATTAAGGACTTTCAATAGAAGGACTTGAAGTAACTGTTTTGCAAAAGAGACTGATCCTCTTATTTACCTAACTGCCACTCTTGGGTGAAAACACAAAACTGTCATTGCTTGAATTTCATGACCCCTGGGTAACAGAAACCTAAGGAGAAGATGAGGAAATTTGTCAAGAGTATTTATGATGTTTTCTTTTTTTTGTCAATGAAAGGACTTCCTTGAAATTTTTAATGTGCTTACCGAACGTTTTGACAGCTGTAAAAGTCATCGAAGAAGACACAAGTGAGCGGTTGTCTCCTGCTGCAATGTCAAAATCGTCTCTGTCAATGTGACTTTCAGATTTAGCTGTCATACCTTGATGTTTGTCAGGATGGCCTCTTCCTTCAGTTTACGCAGAACTCGCTTTTCATTCTCTTGATTTTTTTTTTTTACACAGAAATACTGCAAAACCTCACAGGGTGAAGATTGAGAACAGTCTTACAAAAACCCACAGAAGCAGCTGTAAAGAAACTGCATCTCTTTTTCATTGTTTTTCCCTCTTCGCTCTCATCTTCCTATGCCATGAACTTCATACGACACTCTTTCCCCCTCCCTCACATGTGACCTCAGACCCATCCTTGATTCTTCTTTTTTTTTTTCACCATTTGCCAAAAATTTTTTTTGGAAGAGGCCATCCTTGGCTGTTCTCTATGGAAGTATCCTACCCCCCAAACCCCCGTCAGCCAGGCATCATCCAGCGGCCCTCGCTCTCTGTATCAGCTTTTTGTCAGGGATTTGCCTCCTCAATCCCACAAATCAACAGAGGATAGATGCCTATTGTGCCTAATCAAAGCACTTCCTCCTGGGGTAATCCCTCAATTTGAGCAGGAAGAAAAGCCCAGTGAAGGGGGGAATGTTCTGGATCAATCCTATGAAGGGCCCATATTATACACTCTCATTTAGATTTCACCAAAGAGACACGGCCAGCCAATTCTTACTTTCCCCTCCAACCACCTCCAACTGCTCCCCTTTCTGTTTGTGTTTATCTTTATTTTACTCCTCTTTCTCTCTTTATTAATCTGTTTTTTCCTTTGGTGTTATTGTCAGCTAGTGTCCTGGTGTGTTAAGTGGTTAGCACGTGGCGGCTCTTTTAGAGCTGCTTGTTTACTGAAGGAAGATTGAGACTGATTATTTTGTGGCTGCCGAAAGCTTGTTCATGCAGTGGATGTAGGATGACAGGAGTGTCAACACTGATGTTTAAGTCAGCCTGTTCACAAAGGCCTATACGGATTTCATTTAGGTGGTGGAGGTGTATTTGTCACGTTAGCTTCAGTGAGAACTTAGGGTATGTCATTTTGGTCATTCATGCTCAGATTAATAAGAGATCTTGTTGCATTGCTTCCATTTTTGCTGCATGTTTACTGCTTTTCTCAACCTATGAATGATTGGCGATAATAAAGGATAAAGGATTTTTTTTTTCCATTTATTACTCAACACAAACCCAACATGTGGAAATAATTGTGACCTGAAAATCCTTCAATCAATAATTTAAAACCTTAGATGATTCTTTTCTTAGTAGTGTTTTTTTTTTTTTTATGCACCAATCTCAAGATGAGTCAGATGTTGATAAAGGATTTGCAGATCTGTCACTCAGGTGTGGCGCTATCGTTGGCATCCAGGTCGGTTAAGACCAGTTAACTGATGTTTTCGTGTAACCAACAAGCAGACAATTTTAGCAGTAAGCAGCAAACATCAGTGCTGATGAGATTTAGTGTCACTTTTGTGAACCTGCCATTTTGGAATGAGCTGGTAGACTGAATCACAAGATTTCCTCATGTGGGAAATTTCACAAAATTAAAGTTTTTCACTGGAATAAAGCTGTTCATAGCGTACCATGTCACTAGTTGGAAGTGCTGCCAACACCTCTATAATAAAGCTCATAAAATTAAAGCTATTTCCATTTTTCAGACTAGACGCTGCTATGTTGTCCTGCTCTCAGGCTTTCTCAAGAAGTTGCTTTGTCTAGACACCAACAGATGTTTCTGTTGTGTCTGTTAGATGTTCAAGTAGTTGTTGTGTTTGGGCTTAAAGACAGCTGCTGTTAGTTTATGTGCTGCTTTGGCTACAGTGTGCGTGTCTTGAGAAAAGATCCCTGCACTCAGTTGGACTAATCGTGATTAATAAAAATGATAAAATACTGTAAAAATAAAATATTGTACTGTCATTGATTATTACTATCTCTAATGCTTACATACACTTACCAGTGTCATTGTATTTTGTTGCCTTTAATGTTAAAGCCTTGAAATATTTTTCTTTTTTCTCCAATGATTCATTGATGCCATGTAACCCAAACTCTGGGTTTTGTACATGGGAGTTGCATCAATGGATATCATTGAACAAAGCTGACAGAACATGACCTTTACCGGACTTCTGAGGTTACTGTTCTCAGGCGGAGGAAGTCAAAATAGATGAGTGGATTAAGTGAGAGCCAGTGTCCCTGGAGACTCATTAGAATAGGAGCAGAATAAGTATAGAGGGAGAGAACAGGACCGATCCCAGCTGGACCAGCTTCCCTTCACATCTGACCTCACCACCAGTAAAGACTTCATGGACATTCATCTGGTCAGGTACTCAGACCAGACAGTAGACGAGGCTACGCACAGCAAGCAGGGTTAATGTAAGTTTAGTTGCAGTGTTTCTGTAACAACAAACATTTTCTGCAAGTATAGCTTTTGCAGCTATACGCAGTCTTTAATGTAACATGTATATTAATAATGCACAATAATTCTTTAATCTACGTATGTTGAGACAACGTTTTTCCACTAGCTCTTGCTTTTGAAATGTTTTGGTGGAAATTGGGCTGGATTGAGAGAATGCACAAGTGAGTCACATGTATCACCACTGCGTTATTATATCGTCAATGTGCTATATATAAATAAATGTATGTTTATTAGTATAATATATAGTATTCAGTCTAAAGTAGGACTGAGAGACAAGATTTTTTTTAGATAATTCCTGCAGCATTTGTTGTGAGTTAATCTGTTAAAAATCTTACAATATAGTTTGCTTTAAATATATTGAAACTATAAGAACATCACCTCTCGCAGACATGTATCTGAAGTCTTACTTTGTCCACCTCCAGCGTGCAGCAGTGGTCCAGTGTCGGATGGCAGCAATGTGTGGCCCAGATTGTGATGATGTGATGGACGATGTGAGTAATTCTCATTAAGTGGAAAATGGCGCATTAACATTTATTACTTTTCAAAGCGGTATGATTACCTGCGTCTGCATTGGTTGAAGACAGCCGTGTGTGCAAGCAGTTTAATTCCCACATTACGCTATCGTCATATATATGCCTTGTGAAACAGAACACACGGCTGCTTTATTTTCCTGCGTGCTGGCACTTCCAGTCAATGCTGTAAATCTTTAGTCCAACTCCTCCGCTTACTGCAACTTCCTCCATTTAGAAGTGTTTTTTCTTTCCTGTACTGGCAACACGATAAGACTTAAACCAGGGTCTACTTTGCTTCTGTCTGCTTCTGAACACCATCGTCTCCACGAGTGAGTGTGCCGCTCTCTGCTCACTGGGGCCCACAAGTGTCCCAATCCCTTCTTCTGGCCTCGGCTTCTAACCTAGATCAAATGTTAGGCTTTAAAAAGCTAAAGTTTGATGTGGATGAGCAACTGCCTATGAAACACTTTAATCCGCAATGCTGTAATGTATTTAATTTCACACCCTCTGATGGTGTTGCCCCCTCTTAGGATTACCCAAGGCAAGATGGGGGTGGGGGCACAAGGGCAAGGCAGAAGAGGAAGGGGGGGGGCAATTACTGAAGCTGTTCATAGGGGAACAAGACTGGAGACAGAGGTAATGAAGAATTGTACAAGGAAAGGTGCAGAGTCATAGTGAAAAACAGAAAAAAGACGGAATTTACACAAACAAAACCAGAGTAAAGAGTTAAAAAGTGAGAGGAAAAGCATTTCTAAAAGCAGTGAGAAATCTCGCCACGGAGCTGGCTTCACAGAGGAAAAGAAGAATAAAGAAGAATGCCACTTTACAATTTGGAATGCTTGTATTCAAATAGGAGGTCGGAGCTTTGGAGCCCAAAGAATGCAGCTATATCTGCATTGTCACACCCCCCCCGCTTGGATAAGGGGAAAAGACACCCTGGCAAATCCCATTGTAGAGCTTGGGAGCTTCATAAAAGTTAAGGAGCGATGGATATAGTCTTGGCCTCCTTATGAGATGAGGATCTATCTGGCCTGGCTTCGGAAGCCCTAGACGCATACGCAGGGATATTGGAGGCAATAATTCCCCGGGACGGGAGCACACACAGGCTCCTTTATATCGCCCCCTAATATCCAATTTACGGGCTCAGGCCCTCCGCCAGAGCAGCCCCCGAGAACTTAGAATGCACAAACGCCAGCGTGAGATGGAATTAGGGCCAAGTTCTCTTTTCTTCTGTTTGCCAAAAGTTTGAGGCTTACAGAAATATGAAACTGTTTTTCTCTCTCTCTCCCCTCCCCCTTCCCTCCCACCCCTCTCCTCTCCTCTCCTCTCCTCCTTCGTCTCTTCTGTCCGTTAACCCAATATATCCATTAAACGGACAAGGAACTGAAAGCAATAAATAATTTGGACCTGGAATGGAAAATGACTTGATGCTGTGTGGTTCTGGATAATATATGACAAGCTTTTCCAACACAGTGAGTA
Source organism: Ctenopoma kingsleyae (assembly GCA_032353495.1). Taxonomy (NCBI): domain Eukaryota; kingdom Metazoa; phylum Chordata; class Actinopteri; order Anabantiformes; family Anabantidae; genus Ctenopoma; species Ctenopoma kingsleyae. The sequence goes on along the minus strand of JAUBNQ010000007.1, from coordinate 17,898,181 downwards.
GAAAATGTTGTAAACAAGCATCACTGATTGGAAAAAATAAGCAGTTGTTAAATATATTTGGTTTTCTTTGAAATCTGTCAGGCCTAGGGCACTGTGGCCATGCTAAAGTCTGTAAATAAGCGAGGTTTGATTATTTAGAGGAAAAATGGGAGGTGAGGGGAGGCTATCATGCTCAGTTGAGTAGGGATTTGTTTAGGGTTTGAGTAGAAAAAGTAAAAGTTAGAAAGTGTATACATGCTTAAGAGGCATGATATTCCCCCTCTGCTGATCTCCTTATCCTCTCCTTAGCCTCTCTAAGCGGTATGTGGTACACACACACAGACACACGCAAAGTGACTTTCCCTCTGCCATTGCTGGATGAAGCTCCTGTGAACCTTGCCAGCCTCCCTTGCCTGTGGATGTATTTACTCATAACAAGGGCTTAGACCAATAAGAATATATGGTGATTTATACTGTGACCAGCAGAGGATTGTGTTGCTTGACGCTGTAAGTATTTTACACTTTGCTAAACACTCTGACACCTCCATGGATAAAAATCCCCCCCCCCCCCCCCCTTTTGTCGCAACCCTCCATCCACCATCTCCACGTTCTCACAACTCGACACAAAGCAACAACAAAACAAAGTAATTGAACCCTGACGCAACAAGGATGCAAGGGATAGTTCACAAACTGTTACTGCATAGAGGAAATAATTATGCATCTGCTCCATTATATCCCTAGATATTAAAAAGCCACTCTGACAGAAAAGCATGAAGAGGGGCTGTCCTTTCACGTAAAACGACTGCAGGAGTCATTTTGGCAAATGCCACAAGTTGCAGTCATAGCAGTTATGGCTGGAGGAAGGAGAAAACTAGGTGACGTAGCCATAAAGTTTGCTCAGGGAGGATATTGGGCTGAATTTGACCAGTTTCATACTGACGGTGAATGTTGCTTCCTCTTAACCATGACTCAGGTTGCTCCCTAACCGTAGACACATGCTTATTATTGTAAGCTTGATGATGATGTTCACTTACTCTCTGAAAATAGACACTTTAACCCCAAAAATGTTCTTTCCTAAAACTTTAAAAAGTTGTTTTTGTTTCTAAACCTAACGAACCATCAACCATCATAGCTGTGTAACATCAGTAAACACACGTCTTCTGGACAACATGAACCAACTACATCTTTTATCGTTTCATTTTGGTAACTTGGTTATTGGAGAATATTAAATTGAGTTGTGTTACATAAACTTTTATCATGTAGTGAACCAAATAATTATTTAATTGTACATTTTAACAGAAACTCTTTTGCTTGTCAGTAATTGATCAACCATAAATTCCCAATATTTGTAGGTTTTGGCTTCAAACATGAGCAAACGCTGATCCTCTCTGTTTTATATAGTCCTAAATTTAGAATCTTTGGGTTTGTTCTGTAAAACCAGCTTTGAAAAGGCCATTTTGTGCTCTGCAACATTGTGATTGAGACATTAGCTATTTTATGACACTTTATTGATCCAAATGATTGGTCAGATAATTGAAAAACAAAATTGACACGTTAATCAATGGAAAAAAAGTAGTTGCTACCATGTGTGAATGTATGGGCTTTACCTCTTTGCCACTAAGCTGTGGTGTGCAGTTTTTTAATCAAACATAATTACCTTTTATGATTTAGAATCATGTAAATTCTGTATGTTAAATCTGGATATGTCAACCAAAGACAAAACTAATTACTTTTTTCTCCCATTTTTTCATTAATTTCAGTCATTTATTTTGGAACATAAAGCCTTAGACAAGCTGTTCCCACAAGGCTAATAATGAACTTTGTCACAAACTGCTTGAAACCTCAGACAAACTCTCATGCTGAATATTTATCTCCACTGAAATGTGTCTTTGTCTTAATTTACTAGGTCATTCTGGCCTCTTCAAATGGCATCACATTTGAGAACCTGATGCTGGGATGCTGATATTATCCGGCTACCTTCCTTGAAAGGTCAAGCAGAGTGTGCCCAAGTCATAAAAATCCCCCATCTCATTATTTGAGCATTTCTCCGGCCGGTGGCAAGGGTGCAGTGCAGTGGAAAAAGAATGATATATTGGAGCTGGTCAATAGTCGATCTATAATGACTGTGTTGTTGGGCTTTCACTTTAGAATAATTTATATCCTTGCTGATCAATAACTAATCTTGGGCATAGTCAGTGCTGAAATAAAGAGGAGAATGATGACGGCAGGGGTAGAGGCTCTGCTGGAATGTGTGGGAAACTGATGCCCCACCACCACCACCACCACCTCCTGCCTCACACACACTCATTGGCACATATGCAGGTCTCTGTTCAGACCCGCCATAAAGTACATCATTACAAAGTCTGAAAAGTTTGGACTGGTAGTGCACGTTTTCAATGGAAATTATTGATTTTGTGTAAAACTATAATAGTTCGGCTTTAATTTGTTTAATAAAAATGGGCTCCTCATTGTATTTGTGTGTGCCTGCAGATGTTTTCTGCACATTTCCTCGTGTGCACACGTGCAAGTGCAAGAGTGTGTATAACTCAGTGTTTCTGTGGCTTTTGTGTTTGTGTGTGTGCATGTGCGTGCGTGCATGCTATGTGTGAGTGTTGGCCTGCGGAGCTGAGGGGCCTGAACCCTCTGCCCTCAGATTAGCCCCTGGTTGATAGGATTAGGCTCTAATGACTGGGACTTGGAAGACAAAGGGAGTTTCTGCAAAGAGGCTTAGATATGGAAGAATTAGCAGCAACCTTCCATTGCTCTTTCTTTCACTCTTTCTTACTTTTTTCCTGCCTTGTTCACTCCTTCTCTCCTCTTTCTCTCTTTATGACCTTTCCTCTCATTGTCGTATGCATGCACATTGTTGCTGGGTCTCTTGTAACACTCTAATGCTTTTTTCCAACTGTCTCATTCTGGTCATTTAACAAATCTGAGCACTTATGCACCTGTCAGACTGTTAAAAATACTGTGTAAACAAGATTCTGGTGGTAAAGCTTATACTTTTTCATATTTAAAAGTCAGTTTCATTTTTCCGTTTCAGAAAAAGAAAAGTCTGACCCCTGTAGAATTAGAAGAGCTTTCTGGCATTTTATCGTCATTTTGATGTTATACATTTGAGTCTGCAAGTATACTGAAAAACAGACTGTGTCCTTATGTGGCATTTCTACAGCCTGCTTTTCTAAAGACTCATCTGAATCCAAGAAAGAGCCAATATGTGCTCAAAATGTTCAGATTTTTAATATAAGAATAAGAAAACAAATGAAAAGAAGCAGATTTTGTGGGTCCTTTTGGAATCAGGATTCTTCACATTCACTTACCATCAGTTCTGCAGTGCCGATAGATCTGGGTTTTTCTATAGCCAGCCTTATTAGCCTCTATGCTAAATGGTCTGATGCGCCAAGACCCTGCTCGGGTTCTAATTGCCCTGGTCTCAGATGCTCTTTGAGAGGGAGCACCAGCCGAAACACAACACAACAACTGCAAAAGAGAGGGATTTAGGAGATTTTCTGCCAGCTTACGTAAGAAGAGAAGAAACTAGCTCCTTTAGGTTGGTGCTGAGAAGCTGCATGTGTGTTTGTGTGCATAGATAAAACCATTGGTGGATGAAACCATTAGAGGAGTATTGCTCAATAAGCCTTGGTATTTTAATTTGGAGCAGAGTGTGTGTGGTTGGTTCTGTTTGTACAGCAAGGCTGTGTTTTAGCGATGCCTGTGAAGAGGAAAAACAGTCAAGGGAGAACGATGAAGGAGCCCAAAATAAGAGAAGGCGGGGTGGATGTCTAGATTTGTTTGGGAAGTCATGTATGGTGCTGTGACTTCGAGGATGGAGTGTTGGTTTACTGAGCCCCAGCTGGGCTTTAATCCTTCTGACTTTCATAAACCTGACTGGGCAGAGCAGGCAAAAGCACTGGCATTAGCACGAAGGAAGCACAGTGAGGTTGTCCACAAGCCAATCTCCTGTCAGTCTTAATCCAGCTATTGAGCTGTTTATTTAGTTTCTTGCCAAAGTCATCACCTTAAGGTTCATCATTTAGAAAAGAAGTCCCTATCCGTGTAGGTATTACTGTGCTCTCAGGCAAGCATGTAAGTGACCTACAATCTTTTAAAAACAACTGTAGGATGTTTAATTTAGCACTTTTAATTATTCTGTAGTAGCCTTTTCTTATCTCATTTGGTGTAAAACTGCCCCAAATGTAATAAAACACACACATTACGTGACTAATTAGAGGACTGTTTTAGCTTGACGTGTTAATGCTCTGGTTCTCAGTGAGCAGTTCAAAGCCTGGATGCAGAAGGTGGGATCTGTGAGCCAGCCTCAGTGCACATGTCAGAGGCCTCTGCACGGAGAGATCCTCAAAGCCAAATCAACTGAGTTTACAGTGTAATAACAGTGACATCATGCAGTTTTCCTAACTATTCCCTGAGTTCTGTTGAGTCCAATTTACCCTAAAATGCTTACATACATATGCACAAGCACATACACAGTAATGTATATGAACACACACACAATTCTCCCCTGCGTTGTACACTTGCAGGCTGTTGGCTTTTATCTTGTGCTGGGCACTAGATGAAGACCATATGCACTCTGTGCAATTATACTGTGGTGAATTGGTAGAACAACACAGGGGCGTTTTAACAGAGCAGTAAATGCAGGTAAGGTTCTTTATTAAGCCAGATCAGGTTGCACTGATGTTTTCAGCTGGAGACTGGCTTTCAGACAGAATGCGAGTGTGTTTGTAGGTGTGTGTTTGCATTCAGCTGCATTCACTTTGTTTGCATTTCATGATGGATAATGTTGTTGTTTCTCTGAAGTTCACATCAGTTTTTTTTTTTCTGTTAGAGTATGTGTCATGTGCACACACAGTTTACCTGTCTGAATGTCTGAGGGAAATTGCATGTGATCTGTAATGATTTTGGATATGTGACCCCACCAGACTCTCTTTCTAGTGCCCGGTAGGTTAAAAGTCAATCTCTAAAATAGGTGTATGCAGCCCTGTGATGTTGACTCCCTTGGGAGATTCAGATTAACCCGTGCTCCTAAATCACTAGTAGATTTAGATTTCTACAGGTAGGAACAATAAGCCATTACATGCACATGTCCAGAAACCATTAGAAAATAATTCAGAAACTAATTAAATGTGTGTCACAATCAATCTATAGTAACAGAGAAGTACTACGCATCTATCACAGTGTAAAGAAGGATTAAAATTTTCGTGATAGCATCATATTTTTGTGTATTTTATTTTTCTAACAGGAACTAGGAATATAAATAAACCTCTGCTGCAGTGGAGATTCTGATGTTTTGATGGTGAGGAGCAAATCTAAGCACAATGTAATCAATGCTAACATGTCAATTCAGACTGATTAACTCTGCCACTTTTTCCCCGTCCGTTCCCCCTTCTCTCTTTGTTAAATTACAAAAATATTTAGAGCATGTTCCCCAGCTTAGTTGTGTTTGTTCAAAAAATAGCTCATCTAAACAGAACTGATGTTGCGTAACATGTGCATGTGAAGACCTCACATCACCAGAAGTTTACAGGCACAGAGAAAAAAAAAAAACACCTGTTTAATTTAATGTTTAATAATCTAGTGCTTAGATTACTGTATCTAACATGCTTTCCTAATTTAAAAGTCTGGGATTGGCTGAGTTTTCTTCACGTAAACGTCACCAAAGGTAGAAGCACGAGGTGTGCAAAATGCTTACGTTTCAGCAAATCCATCTACACTGCCCTCATTCTTTTAAGAACGCATCCACTGACTCAGGTGATGAGTTTAATTCCTGTATTATTAAACAACATGGAAATAAAAGCACACCTGTTTCTGCATGGAAACAGATTTAGAGAAAACAGAACAATAAATAGTAAAGATTGCAGGTATAGATTCTCTATAATTGAGGGTATTTTAATGACAGCATAATGATTTTTTCTTTCCTTGCGGAGTTAATGACAATATCTGACTCTTTTAGAATAGAAGTCTTCACATTTACAGCTTCTGTCTGCATTTAGAAATTCAGGGACGAAGCATAAAAGTGAGAAGGAAGAATAATTATGCGAGGCAGGTGTGGTATAATGTGTGATAAACAAAGGAGGAAAGAGAGAGCGACAGAACAAAGAGTACAAAGATAGAAGTGTCAAACATTAGCGTGCGCCAAGTCGTCTGTTGTTGTCTTCTGATGGTTATGACACTTGTGATAATTAACAAAAGCTAAATGGAATAAATTTACAACAAATCACACTACCTTGATTCTTTGACAGTTTCCGTGGGTTTAGAAGAACTTTTAACAGGAAGCTAGTTTGCGACTCATTGTTCGTGAAGCCCTGCTGTATTTTTCTCTTTGTTACACAGGAGAAGAATAATTGCTTCCATTTATTGCAGCAAAGCCACAGTTAGTGCACAACAGAAGCAGTTTCCTGCATTTCACAGTATCTCTGACATTTGTTGTTATGACGGGGATTTATGCTTTGAAAGCTTCTTTATTAAGATCCTGTAGGGCCGTGCAGTATACAAGGGATTTTAGATGAGATGATGTGACCGTTGACCTCTTCATGAACTTCAGTAGAGATAACTTTGTTTAGGAGATGTGGCTGTATGTTCACTAGCAACCGCTGCAGTCAATCAGTATGTTTGGTAATCTGATTCACTGCTGCCAGGATGGACGAGTGTCCTACCGCTGAACTGCAGTTCAATTATCTGACCTGATTTTCTGAGTCCACATCATAGCCATCACCAAACCTCTGGTCTTTTGGCGCTGGTTATTTCCTCATGTCAAAACTTCAAAACAATAATGAAGCAGCGTTTACTGTGCGTAAACTTCCTCCTGCAAAAACCCACCAGATGATTTTTTTTAGCTTAGACCTAAATGTTTTAGCTGGTTCTTTTCGGCTCTCTAGCACTGTTACGTGTGTCGCTCTCTGTTTTTCTTTCAGTCATTAGCAGAAAGGGGGGCCATCAAAACTACAAACTACAAAAATGTTAAGAACACACAGTTACGTCCAAGACTTACTTCCACTGTTATTGATATGTGCGAAATGTTACATTACACTCTGTCTTTTATCACCTTGGTCGTTGCACTACGTTAGCACTGCATAGTGGTTTTGTGGTGTGGGTGTGTGTGCGTGTGTTTCAGCTGTACTTTCATAGTGACCATGTGTTTATTGCAAGCTGAGAGATGCAGATCAGCCACAAGCCAAACACTAGTCATGGAAGAGGTTTTTATTTTCTACCAGCTGCTTTGGACAAGAAACCAACCATCATGTGGAGGAATGGTTATACTCTGAAGACCAAAAAAAGGGTCAGTCTGACACGCTTTGGCTGTAACGTTTGAGGAAAACCTCAAGATATTTATTTTATTGTAGCTAAAATTACATATCTAGGGATTTATTTAAATATAAAACATCCAAAAGACAACAGCTAACACTAAAAATGTTAAACTAAAAATAGAGATCATCTTTGTTATGTTGAACATCCAACA
>JAUBNQ010000007.1:17861130-17881092 GCA_032353495.1 Ctenopoma kingsleyae | reverse complement strand
ACACACACGTGTCCAAACGGAGACCTGTGCAAGAAATTGTTTGACTGACTCTGAAGCTTTTATGCTATTAGGCGCGCCTAGATTTAATCACAGGAGTCTGCCCGCTGTTTGCAGCCTTTCTCCGAGCCTCTGCATAATATAATAGCACGGGCTGCAGCAGCAGTCCCCATGGGCGAGTTGTTGGAGAGTAGCATGGCTGGCTAAATCTAGCCTGGAGTAGTCTTGACCCCGGCGCTGTTCTATCTGGTGACATTTGCTATTGTGTGTGTTCCCAGGCACCCCCTGTTCCCCTTGCTTGCACTGATTTTTGAGAAATGTGAATTAGCGACTTGCACCCCCAGAGAGCCCGGGGTGGCGGGAGGAGACGTCTGTTCATCGGAATCTTTCAATGAAGACATAGCAGTGTTTGCAAAACAGGTCAGGAGAGTTTGACTTTTTAAATCCGCATGCTCGGGCAGGTTGACTTCTCTTACCTGCATGAACAAAGTGTGCGTAAAGTTAAATCTCAATTGAAATAAATTACAATGACTCTTGACAATTTAAACGTTTACTGTGCGTAAAGTGTTAATTAATGCAGCATAATTTAATACACGAATGTTATAATTAATGCTACATTACATAACTTTAAAGGAGCTTATATTCATGTAATTTATAACAGTGTTTCTGCTTTTAGATTCGGGCAGAAAAGCCTTTATTTTCATCGAATCCAGAATTGGATAATCTGGTAAGATACATAATGTGCATTTTTCCTTTCACAAATGTTCTGAATACACCAGCTGCCGTTTGCATGCATGTTGGCGGGCTGTACATATGTGTCAGGGGGTCATGTGGTGTTGAAAATTTAAAGCATGATTGGAGGTGATGTTCGTCTTTTTGGGCTGTTTGATATCTTGATTGCCCCCGGTTGTATCTTTAGATGAAGGGCCGCTGTCAGACAGCTGTCACAAACCTTTGAACTCTACCTGCAAAGTTGTTCTATTCATGCTTTCCACTTTGTACACTTTGGTACAATGAGTGTGATATGAAAGTAACGTTTTCCTCACGACTAGTTGGAGCCTAATGGGTCTCTGACTCTGAGGCTTATTGCAGCGCCAGTCTGCACTGTTATGCCTGCCCTCCATATTGCAATAACGTCCAAGTTTAATATCAGTTCCACATAAAATCCATTCATATGAATATTTTCCTCGTCTGCAGTTACTTGTATTGAGAAAAACGTGCCTGTTTAATATCAAGACATGTGAGCAGCTCATTTTTTATTGTTATTTTAATTTTTCAGATGATTCAAGCCATTCAAGTTTTACGATTTCATCTTCTGGAGCTGGAGAAGGTAATATTCTCTCGCCATTTCTGTCCAGTATGCCACTTCAGACCTATGGGCTGTATTTGCATAAATGTATTTTTGCTAGTCGGTTATAATTAGCGTCAAAATCAATCATGGGGCCATTTTTCTTCCTCGTTTAATCACGACGCAAGCTGTTACAACTGGAACGGATATCTCTGTGGCCAAATCTCCCCGCACGTTTTAATGAAGTTTAATGCTGGCAGAAACTGCATGCAAGGTGAAACATATAGGCGAACTTTGCGGGTTTCACAAGTGATTCTTTGTGGAGGGCAAAAGGCCCTAGACAGCCATCTGTGGATAGAGGGACTAGTGGGTGTAAAACTCTGATTTGTCTCCGTATCAGATGCACCACAGTAGCCTGTACAGTCAACTTTAATCTAAACTTTAACATTATGAGACATTAACAAAGCTGTTAAAAGTCTTCGTTAAACTTCTCCCGTTTTTTTCCTCACTGATCTCGCGTCTGTGCAATTTGAAAGGAAACTAATGTAAAAGTTGAAGACGGGTTGGTGTCCTGTGTTTTTTCTGCCCATGTAATTGACAGTTTGGTTTCTCACGCTGGAGGATGCGCCGCATTGGCAGCGATAATGTAATAACTAGACAAAATTAAACAGTTTACCTTAAATGTCAGTCAAGCGGGTCACCCTCCTCTAATGGCCACTACCCGGGGCACCGATGATGAATTTAACACGGGTGTTGAGTGCGTTGTAGCCCCTGAGCCCTCTTGTCACTGTCAATTTTCGACGATATCTCTATTTTGAGAGGTGAAAAAATAAAGTTACTGTCACAGTCCAGATGGAGCGCAGTGCCAACACGGCGTGGCGCGGCGCGGGGACTGGACACAAGGCTTCCAGAGCAAAATAAAAAAAGGTTTTTGGAAACAAAATTCATAAATTAATTAACAGGTTTTTGACCGTTTTTAATCACTCACCACACGTCCAAACATGTTAAAATATTTAAAGATTTCAGAGGCAACAACTGTTCTGTGATTTTAAGGGTTTTTTTTTTCCAAATCTTCTAAAAACTTTTTTTGTCGGAGCTCGTTTGCATTTCAAAGAGTGTCGTGTGTGTGTTTGTGTGAGCTGGGGCGGTGTTGTGGTTGCACATGTCACTGGTGCGTGTTGATGACCCTTTTGGGTGAGTGTGTGACGCCTGTGTCTCCTCTCTGTAGGTACACGAGCTGTGTGATAATTTCTGTCACCGGTACATCAGCTGCTTGAAAGGCAAGATGCCCATCGACTTGGTCATAGACGACAGAGAGGGCGGGTCCAAGTCAGACAGCGAGGAAATCACAAGATCATCGGTGGCCCTTGATCAGGTACGTTTCTCTCTCTCTCCCTCTCTCCACCCCCCCCCCCCCCCCCTCCCTTCTTTGTGTGTGTGTTCTCCCTGCTGGCTATTCAGCTATTCTGGGTCACTACTCTGCTGCGCTGTTATTTGCATATGATTAAGGCCGTTTTACATTCCAACCATCGGAATGAAAAATTTTCTGAATAATGTTGCTATTATTGGCCCATTAAGACTTGAACCCGGAACCGACCTGGGAAGATTAGCTCGAAAAAGCATCGCCATAAACTTGACCTGTTTCATGTCGATTTTAATTTAGTGCCTCTCTCAGTTTTTTTTCCTCTTCTCACTGTGTCTTTTTGAACCAAAGGGAAACGTTATCAACTCCTCTGTGTGGCGCAGCACAGGAGAGATCAGCAGCAGCAGGATGGGCTGGAGACTGTGGTCTAGGTGCCTTGGTTTCTCCACTGTAGAGTTCACGGTTCATTACGCGTCTTGTCAGTATTTTTCCTTAGACATGAGTGCACATTGCTTATCGAGACCCATCCACTCCTCCTCCCTTATTTCGCTCAGAGCGCACAGATTCAGCGCCAATAAGAAGGTTTATTTTCGAAAGCAATAGAAGCAGCGGGTATTAAAGGTAGATTAGGGAGTGTTTCCTTTTGTGTAGATATCAGAGATAACCACAGCCTTCATTATGTGCTCCAGTGACTGTTGGCACTCCGGGGACATTGTAGTGTGCGCACAGGCATGACCCTAATGGTCCATACACTGCCGTTAAATAATGATAACAGCGGCCGATGATTAGAATTATGCAAATCTGTTTTTTCGGCCTTTAATAGCTGGAGTCATCTGTGCAGGAGACAGAGTTGCAGACGATTTTTCCATAAGTTGAACTATGTTCAACTTGAGTGTAAAAAATAGCGTAGGTAGGTAGCGGCTTCGGACTACGTATATAGACGAGGGGGGAAACAATCAAGTGTCCAAATTAAAGGGATTAGTTGGATAGTCCGACATAAAAATTAATGAAGCGATTAGGCTAAATAATTTAAATCCGTGGACTTCCATATGGTTGAGTGGCTGGTCTGAGTAGAGGGAGACAGCCACCGCCTTTAATGTTCTCTTCTGGGGTGAATGGCAGGGCTGGGAGCGGGCTGGGGCCCGGCTGGGAAGACCCCCACCCTGCCGCGCTGCGCATGCACTCCTCCATCCCCGGCCCTTGTGTCTGATTATGGAAATGAGAAAGATCACCCGGAAGATAATACTTCATTTAATCCAGAAACAGAATTAAATAACACAGACGCCACTTGTGCATTTAAGTGTCGCCTTGAAACAGCTTGCTGTATTCTCTCGGGGATCCAGTTGTCAAAAGTTTTATAGATAGGTCAGGACATAGAATGACGCCTTATGGTAGTTATATAGATATGGAAATAGAGTGTGTTAAAACCCCTTGGGTTTCTAGGTATATGAAGAAAATTATGTTGTGCTTGGGGCACTGATACGAATCTTTAATTGACTGTAAGATGAAGACATGGCCTATTTTAATATCATGATTACCCCCTACCTATAGCTAATTCAGGGCAAAACCACCCAAGTTTATGTTTACGCTGACAGGATATTATAAGTGACCTACACACTGGCACAGTTTGCATTAAAATGCAGGGAAACTTTTTGACAGATGTGTAATATTGAGGGATGGGCTGATGTTCCAGTAGGATAACATGGAGACTGTCTGCAGCAGCAGCTGTGTATAAATGGGCATATCTAAACAGGCAGAGGGTGCATGCTTCTTACTGCTGAATACTTACATTGTCAATGTAATGGCCCTGCACTCCATGACTTACATGCAGCTGAATATATAGTTTTTGAATTTTGTGGGCTATTTTTGTGTGACATCTTATCTACAGTTGTTAGGCAGTGACATCCTTAACGAATTTGCATTGTGTGTGCATTATCTCTTTCCATATGTATTTTTAATATATGCCCTCGGGCATAAAGTTGAAGTGGACTGGAAAAAAATGCTGAAAATTTGCACAAAAGAACAATGTTAACAAGACAGAGAAAGCAGGCTCATTTATTCATAAACCAATTTATTCCAGTAAGGCGACTGTAGCAGAGGAGAAAAGAAAATGTCAGAGGAAAAAAAAAATACTTTGAATTTATTAAACTCAACAATCCAACAATGCTGACTTTCTTTCTGCATTATACATCCTTGCGTCATAACAGTCATTTTCTGAATATTCTTTACATTGTTTTGTTAGCCTGCCTATGCAGGCAAATGTGCAGGGGCGCTGGGCACCCTTTTGAAAAGAAAGCAAGAGCATAGCTGAGAGGTGAAAAAGTCAGAGAGGCTCTGCACTGGCTTGTGAATGCAGCTCAGCCAGTTTGGGCTCCCCCCTCCTGTGTTTGTGTGTGTGTTTTTGTGTAGGTGTGTGTGTGTGCGTGCATGTATTTGTCTGTGAATGCATGCGTGTGTGTGTACGTGTGTAAGATGCTTTGTGCATGCCTGTGTTCTGACTGGCTTGATAAATGCAGCACCCCCCCTCAGGTGCTATGTGAGTGGAGTGACTGGTTAGCACCAGTTGGACTTTCTTAACCCGTTCCCTGCTGCTCTCTGGAGAGTTTCCCACCATGTTTGCAGTTGCACCATTGGATGCACATATCCTGCTTTGCTCAGCTTCATATAAGCATAACAAGCATATTGAAATGTTAATTTGGAAAAACTTATGTTCTTACTCAGTATAGCTGTCACTGTCCTCTAGTTGTGGTAGAAGTATGGCAGCAGTCACTGTGCTGATTGCCCCCCTATTTGCCGGGCACACATGTTCACCTCACCCTAAAGAAGCAGGGAGGCATTTCCACGCCGCTGTACGTCATTTGCACAGTTGCCTTTAATTGCACAGAGAGCACGGGGAGGGGCGCGGCAATTTGCTAATGAACTCCGAGAGCCTGGGCTCTCCGCTGTAGAGCAGAACACTGCTAATAGTGCTGAGGACTCACTCAAAGTCTCAAGAGCTCCTCTACTTGATTGAGCCATGCAGGCTGAAGTACGGCGCGAAATAATTGAAATTTCCTTTAAAAAATATTCTCTGCCTGACTTTTTGTGGGCGTGAGAGAGTGTTAAACGGTTATGAATGCTCAGCCGTTGATCTGTTGAGTAAATTCAGTGAAGAGGTATTTTTGTGTTAAAGAGGCTTTATTGAGCTGTTTTTTGTTTTTTTTGCTGTTGAAATCATGTAAAAAGAATGTCAAATAGCCACCAGTCTGAAATAACATCTATACATTTGGGATCCGTCTCTGTTTTAATATGTTCCACACAATCTTTCCTAAACAAACCCAGCTTGTGTTAGCTTAATGTTGTGGTCACTGTTTAAGAATTTACTCTTGATAGTGCTATCTTTTCTCAACAATTGGCACTGTTATGCCATACAAGTACTTGTTTCCAGGTCAGCGAGACCCAGCAGTGTTGGTTTAGGTAACACTGGCGGTCAAAGAGTGACCCCTAAACCCCTCTCACCCCCCCCATCCTCTCCTAGCTCAATGGAAACCCTGACCGCTGGGGTCAGCCACTATTTTCCTAATCAGTACACTGCTATCGCTAATCTATCCGCTTGTCGTTGAAGTATGGATCGAGTTACATCCAACTTGACGGGCACACACACTCTGTTGTTTTCAGTCCCACTCGTTCCTACAGTGGCACGCTGCTGTTCTTAATACAAACTTCTGAATCATCGCAGTGATTGTTGGTAATAGCGGCTTTTGTAGATGAATAGAGGAGAGGTTTGACCCGCACTCGCCCCCTCCTTCCACAAACCTCCCACCCCCCACCTCACCCCTCTCTCCTGAACTCCCCCCCTTTTTTTTCCATTGGGGAGTGAATGCGGGGCGGCTGTTAAGGATTCAACAAGTGATACAAAGAAGTGACCACGTGACTTGTGTGTTTCTTAGCCTCTTCATTATTGTGGTGGAATAGCAAGTAGGGGTGATTCTGATTAAGCAAATCAAGGCCAGAGTGACTTCAAAGAATAGAAACGCCGGGAGCTTCTTGTATGGCTTCATATATGTTCAGACATCCACAGTGCATTTGTTTTTTTCTACTGTGTTCTGGATTTTTACTTTTTTTTGTTGATTTATTAGTTGTTTTTAAATCATGCTTTAGTAGTGCTCAGTAGAATCACAGATCGCCGTCAGATCCCAATTTGAAATAAAGTTTTCGGCTAGTATCTCATGTTACTTATGATGGGTGGCCATGTCTGTCCCCGAGGCCTGTTGTGGTTTCTTTGGCTAAGTAAACAATAACCTGGCTTAACATTTGTGTACTTAGCTAATGGAAAGTTCCTCTCCCCCTTAACCCCCTGCAAGCCCCCAACAATGGCCACCATCACAAACAGCCCGTCTCCAAGGAATCCACAGTGAACATCCCGGCGCAGCGAGTGCAAGTCGAGCTAGGCTAGGCAAACGAAGAAACCGCAGCAAAACATGTCATTAAGAAATTACGCCTGCCTTTTCATTCACAACTGAAAAAAGGAATATGCTTTGTTTGGGGTTAGATGGTGTGGAGGGGAGAGAGCACTCAAGTTAATGTTTTTGTTTGGATTTCAGCTCACAGAGCGTAAACAAGGGGAGCTAAAGTGGAAGAGGCCACAGAGAAAGAAAATCAGTTTGTCAGTTTCCACGAGTGTCATCTAAACCGACTCTGAAAGCTCTGTTAATTATCTCAAACATGTAATTATCCTTGGTTGTCTCTATGAGGTTAACCCACCAGATTTACAAAGCCGACTGAGGAGCACCTGACGGCTCTTCAATATTGCATATATTACTTACTCAAGAGACCAACTCCAGTTTTCTTCCTCACCCCCTTCAGCAATTATAAGGTTATTTCTTCTTTTTTCTTTGTCTATTGTGAAGAGTTAAGGAGGAAGGGGAGTGGAGAACAGAATAGCAGGGAGGGGAGGGGTCTTTCGCGCTCCCTCTCCTTCTTCTTTCTTTCTTTTTTTTTTTTTACACCGTGCATACCATTATCAGCCCCTCTTTTCATTTTGGAAGCACTAATATTACTGCGAGGGGAGGAGAGGAGGTGGAGAGAGCAGAGGTAGTCGGGCAAGCACTTGCCTGGCCGGTTATCAGACAGGCAGATCCTGCTTTATCTAGTCACAGTGGAATGCAACGTAAACAAGAGTTTACAATAGCCGTTCTTTCTGCCCCTTTCACTAACAGCCTCCCCACCAGCATTCGGTTGAGTGGGAGAATGTGTCCGGAGTTATTGCAGCCCATCTCGCTGCTGCAACACATGGCATTCTCGCAGATTTCAAGTTGAGGAAACAGCACTGCTTCAAAGGTCAAAAATGGTGTTAAAGAAAACAACCGCAGAGAACAGATGCACCAAAGCATTCTGGGGGATGGAGTAGCCTAACTGTCATCTTTGATTCAGATGTACCACCACTGAAGAGTGTATGTGTGTGGGGTGATTTGGATATTTATGTCTGTGCCATTAAGTATGCACATAAGATTATTCCTGCACACTCGCTGGCACAGAGTGAAAAGTAAATATCCACATCACAAAAGATATTTCAGAGTAGGAAGAAGGGAAAGGTGGGGGGCAAAGCACAACAACCTTAACCATTTTCTTTATTATTGCAAATGAATTGGCAAGGCAACATTTCTTGCATGAGCGCTTGTATGATATGGGGGCCTGGCACAGTGAGAAAGGGAAGCCCCCCTTGCATCTTAGACGCGACACAATGAGAATGCATTGGATTGGAATGCCTCACTGATCATAGAGGAATCAGAATTTCCAGCAAGGAAAATCTTTTCATGGCGAATTAGGGTGGTGGAGGGAAGAAAAATGGTAATGAAAAAAAAGCAAAAGAAAAAAAAAAGGTATGCATGGCTCACAAACAGGGTTCCCTCGGCTTGGCGCAGCAGATTTAAGAACTTTAGCTAAAGCTAGGCAGAATAGAATGTGGAAAATTGAATTTACTAAACAATTAAGCATTGAATTAATCTACATCCTGCACAGGAGAGAGCGAGAGAGGGAGAGCGGGAGAGTCAGAGAGAGAAGGAGCGAGACCATGGCGGCTCATTAAGGGGACACAGAATAAATCAAGTGTGTAGCTGTGTGTGCAGAGGGACAGCTTTCTCTCTCTGTTTCCTTGAGTTTTCCGTTTATGCATCTGTTCATTTTGTAATTTGTATGCCCCACATCTTGAAGGTGGACGCTGTGTGCTATAGTCTTGTTGGCACAAGGTGTGTGTTTTCTCTGTCGTTGTGTGTTTTGTGGTCAAGGTGTGTGCTTTTGTTAAATAGGGACTATGACTATGGTGCTTCTGTGATGTGTTTGCATATGGTAAATTAAAAATATTTGTTTGCGTGGGTGGGTGTGTGTGCACGCGTGTGTGTGTGTGTGTGTGTACAATCTAAGGGAGCAAGAAAAAGCATTTTAGTGTATTTGTGGATGGGTGTGTGCGTCCATGCTGCAAGACCTGTGTGCACTGGTATGTGTGTGGGTTTTGTGATCTCAGCCGTGTGTGTATTAATTGCGCGTTAGATCAGTGCTAGGCCTGTTCCATCCAAGGGCGGCCTGTGATTATAAATAAACTCCCCGTCCCTGTGGAGATGCCACCAGTCTCCATCTCAGCCCCGCCCCCTTTCCCATGGGGCCTCAGCGGCCACCTCCCAGCAGGCAAAGCGCTCTTTTGTTCAATTACAGCTAATGCAGTAGTTTGCCATTTCCCCCTGCACTTACTAATTATATTTTCAAGTGGAATTTTTTACAAAATTAAAACAAAAAGAAATGGAAAAAAAAAAGGTTTTTGCGAATTGAGGGTCTTCGTGTTTTTTTTTTTTTTTTTTTTTTTTTTTTTTAAATAATTGGTGTTTTAAAATCCGGGGGGACTGTAAAATTTTTTTTAACAGATCTCTGAATAAAAAAGTTGTGCTCATTTTTAAAAGCTGCACTTTTGGAAGAGCTGGAAAAGCCACAGTTAACTGTTTGCGTGCTGAGCATGTGGTCTGGATTACCTCACGTCTGATGTTCTCTGGAGTTACTCGGTCATGCACGGGTGTTTCATTTTTCAGTGTTAGACGGTCAGAAAAAAAGAATTTGTAAGAGGTGGAAAAAAAGTTCCTCTTGGTATCTTATCCCTGTTAAAATCAACGTTTATCTACCCAATCACCATTCTAGTCATGCCTTTGTGTAGTGCAGAGTTTCCTTTTTATTGCAAAGCCTCAAAGCCTAATTTGGAAAACAACGATTATATCGTCCATGTAAGCACTGGATTATAATTTCATAGCACAGGAACATCAAACGGGCTCTAATAGACCCCAAATGTGTTGAATTTGCTGACTGGTATAGTCTTCTCTGTTATTTTACTCCTTCTACATTTTGTTTAAAACAAACCCTGTGTCATGAATTAATGTCTACTTTTTCTATAATGCTAAACTCTCTAGGCTCTAAATCCTCCTCGCAGAGCCAGTGCTGCTTGTAGTATCCCAATTGAAACCAGTTGTTCCCCTGTGTGCTTCTCTCCTCTCCCTCCTCTCTTCCTCAGTGTTGGTTTCCATCACTCATTTCATCACGTAGCCCTAAAAGCGTGATGCAAACACCACATTGCCCCTTGATATCTGCTTCATTTGATTTGTCAGAGCAAAGATAGGCTCACACGGGCGGCAGAGGAGGCTTGAGCAAGTGTTTGTGTGTGTGTTTTGTTTGTTGTGTGTTTGTTTGTGATAGCTAGCTGCATGCGATAAGACATTAGATCCTGTTTCCTTCTGTTTTGAAGTCTCTTTCTCTCCTGTCCTCAGCGCTAATGTTGCTTTGCAGAGGCACTGAGAGATAAGAGCTAACATCTGGTCTAGTTTCAATAACATGTAGCTGCTTTGTATGGGGAAAAGTGCTTAAGATAATTTATGCAGTGTGTGTGTGTGTGTGTGCCGTATACGTACATTAATGTAAGCACTGAATCTGTGCAAGTGTATCAGGGATCCTAATTTATTTGTGTCTTTTTATTTTTTGTGTGTGCTTTTTGTGTGTTTTTTCCCTTTTATCCTCCTGTCTGGACCATTTGCTTCCTACCGCCCGGTGTGCAGCTGACAGTCATCTGGCATCACACACACACACACACACACACACACACACACACACACACACACACACACACACACACACACACACACACACACACAGAACACTATATATAAAGCCAGGTCTCCCAGGTCTAGACAGCTGCTTGTGTTGGATGGCACAAACTAGGAGCATATAACTAGTCAACTAGTCTCAGTTTAATATCAGTCAGTAATTTTTCCTGAAGTTGAATAGAAAGAAATGGACTTCAACTCTGTGGTAATACTTCAGTGTTTTCATATTTGTGTGTTACGTTTTACGTACGCTTCACAATTTGTGTGTCACTTTTTGTTTGAGAACAAACTGTGGGGAAGCTTCAGCTCGTTGGGAAACGTCTCTGCTCTCCGAAATGAAATTTAAATCTACATTAGTGGAACTGGTCATCTATCATCATCATCATGTTATTTCATTTTGGACAAAACAAGGGATTTATATTTATGTAGCAATACTTTGAATTATTTACCTCTCTGTCCCCCTCTCTCTGGTCTGCTCGGCTCGGATGACATCACTCGCTGGCGCTTGCCGCAGCCTATCTTAAGTTGTAGCTGTTTTGTATTTTCATCTGCTAGTAGTTTCAGCCAAATGGAGGCAGCCGTGGATTGCATGCCTCAGAAAGCTGGGAACTAATTCAACATGTTTGCTCGCTATTCATCAGGGCCTTTCTCGTCATCGAGACACAATAATCCTCATTTCATAAGATTGTTATTGTTAACACTGACGTACTGGGCTGATGAATTTAGTTTGGACTGTGTGTGTGTATGTGTGTGGGCTTTCATCCACATAACGTGCAGTAGATGTATGTAGATAGAAGTTTTCAAAAGAAGATTAAAAAAAATGCATCCTCAAAATAATCTAATGATGGAAGAAAACTACAAGTTGTTGACATTTAATTAACTGACGTGTCATCTCTCTCTCTGTCTCTCTCTCTCTCTCTCTGTCTGTCAGACGTCCTGGAACAGAGATCACGACGACACAGCGTCCACACGTTCTGGAGGAACACCAGGACCGTCCAGTGGTGGACACACATCACACAGTGGAGACAACAGCAGTGAACAAGGTAAGAATCAAAGCTGTTTTACTGCGTTGTACGTATTTTTGAGTCAGAGTGCATGAAAATTAGGACATGGACACAGTGTAAATGTACTCCAAGGTGCAGCTATATTATATCATATATAGGACGTAGTGATGGAAAACCTCATTTTGTGCTCAGTTGAAGTGTTACAGGCTGTTTGAGGAGGGTCTCAGGTTTTGCAACCGCTCACAGTTGCTCAGGGACACACTGGCAGAGCAGACACGAGTTTCTGTTTTCCTGTCCTTTAGCATGCAGCTTTTTGTAAACCTTTTTTTTTCCATCGTAAGTCTGTGATGGTGAATTTCATATTGTTTTGAGGGATTGTATGTACCTTTTTCAGGAAAAAACTGTTCATTTTTGCTAAGGATATTATTAAATATAAAGTTAAATTAATGTTTTTTTATTAATTAAATGTGCAAAATGTAAAATGTACATACTTTGATGATAGTTTATTGATGTTTGTATTTGTTGATGTTGAATTTAGCCTCACATATAAATGATGTTGTACACTAGTCCACACTCTTTTGAATATACAGTACAACTCTGTGAGCCTTAGTGTGTATGCATTTGTAAGAAAGGTGTGTGTCTGTGTGTGTGTGTGTGTGTTAAAGACAGACCCAGATAGAAGGGCAGCAGTGTGAGAATGGGTTGTTGGTGGTTGGGCAGCGCTGCAAACAAACTGTAGGCAAAAAGCAACTTCATATATTATTGAAGGCGATGTTAAGGCGAGCAGTTTGCAGGGTTGCCAGTGCCAGGAGGCAGAGCCTGGGTGGGAGCAGAGAGCGCCGCCATGCCTTCCACTCCAACGAGCAGCCATTTATATAGTCAACACTCACTTTCTGACTCTTTGTCTCTCCTTCTGTCCGTCACACACATTTTTTATGTCTTTGACATACTGTCCCACTCTTTAGTAACGCTCGACAAAGGACCTGAGAGATTGAGACCAAAATAAAAGATGGACAGATGATGTCTGCAATCATGAGAGCTGACTGATAAAAAAAGAGTGATGTTACAGTGAAACAAGGGAAGACAAAGCAGCGTTGTGTGATTGGTTGCTCTAATGAGCATGCTCTGTGCTGAGTTTGGGCTCCTGCTTCGTGACCTTCGCCCTCTATTGACCAAACTGACACTTCATTTTTCACATCTTTCCAATTATAGGCCCACTCCATATGTTGGCCCACCTCCTCTCACTCTTCCCATCATCTCGCTTTCTGTTGCGCCGTATCACTCCCTGAATGTGTATGTGTGTTTGTGGGTGTCATCTTAATGAATGAGGTGCTTCGATTTGTCCGAGTGCTACAGGAGATCCTGCCGATCCTAGAACACAGGCTAAATTAGATGGACTGTAAAAAGTAATTAAGGTTCCTAAAGTTCAACATTTTCAGTCTTATCTTTTTCAACAGTCTATAATCTTGAGCTGTTAAAGAGCTGCTGTGTCACTGTCTTACCTAAAATTACATACATACAATTTTCCATCTGTACACAGCTGGATTTACATGTCACTGGTTTATTAATATTTAGAAGTTTCAGACTATTTTCAACAATGCTTCAGTGTTTCCACTTATATTAAGACTATTGTGGCTTAATGAACTAATCCCAAATCTGGTAGAAGGCCACTACAGCAACATATTAATGCTAATGATCATGTATATGTAAAGCTTAAGTGTCCACATACTTCTGGCTGTGAAGCGTATGATTTATTTTTAATCTTTAAATTCATGGAAACATCAAGCAGCTCTGTCAGAGTCTCCGTCATACTAGCACATACCCTAAAGTTGGCCTGTGCGAGTGTGTGTGTGAATGAGACTGCTTTGTTTATATGGACACACACACACACACACACACACACACACACACACACACACACACACACACACACACACACACACACACAGTGTAGAGCATGAGGATGCAGTGACAACAGTAAATACCGGGGGATATCTTGGACTGGTTTCAGGTTTATATGGGTTAAGAGCTATCACTGCCGCGTCATATTGGCTCTGTCAAATTGTGTGTCAGTGACTTGGTAATCCCAGTAAGCTGGTTATTTATCTGTTTGGCATTTTGCTCACTCTCTCCATACTACTTCACCGCGCTGTCTCTCCTCCCTCTCTCTTTCATCTTCGTAGCCTCCTTCTCTTCTCCAGTTTTCCCTTGTCTCCCACCTACTCTCACTTCCCTCTCTTTCATTTTGCTCTCAGTCGGTTTCTTACTCCTTGTGTATCCCCGTGCTTTTCTCTCTCTCCTCCCCCTTTTTTCTTCCATGCCTCCCACTCGCTCTAAAACACTACCTTTGTTTATCCTTCCTCTTTTGCTTTCTCTCACCTCTTTGTTCCTTTCATGCTCTCCTTTCTTCCCCATACGTCTTCCATTTCTCACATCTCTATTTTTCCTGCTTTTTTATCTTTTTTTCTCTCATCTCCACTTGTTTCTTTCTCACTTTTTACTCGTCCTTTTCTTTATCCATCTGACTCTTTCCTTTCACCTATATCTTCACCTTCACACGCCCCCTTGTCATGTGTTTTCCCTCTTCATTCTCATCCTCTCTCCTTTCTCCCTTTTCTCCTTTTTCTTTCTTTCTCTTACCTCTTTTCTTATTGACTTCTCTTTGTGTATCTCCATGATTTCTGATCCTATTTTCCCCAACATCTTTGTCTCTTCTACCTTTAACAGATTGATTTCTTGCTGACCTTTCCCTCTCTCTTTCCACTTTCTTCATTTTCTTCCCCTCTGCCTGTAGAGCTGCACACCTAATAGCGATCTTTCTTTTATTTATTCTCTCCTTCTTCTCATCCATCCCTTTTACACACTCTCCCCAGTCTATGAATCCAAGCTCTCACTCTTTCTGTACCACCTCTTTCACTCAATCTTTTGCCTCCCTGTATCAATTTCTACAACACACTCCACATTTGTCCCCTTCATCCCTCTATTCCCTCCCTGCAGCACAGAGAAACAGCTCTGAGGAAGGATGCTAGATGCTTGAGGGCCTTTAACTAGTGAACTCCAGTCTGCTCTCTCTCTCTTTCAGCCTTTTTTTTCTGAGGCTATTCCTGAGACAAACACATGCTCCGCTCTGCCCTCTCCTCTTAACAGTTCACTGCCCACTAGTATAAAAATCCCCATCTCTACCCGGATACATAAGAGCTGTAGGAATCGCGAGGAGCTCTTCACATTATGTAAGATCAGATGTCTCTTTGCTGCGGAGCTCGATTGCAAGAGAAGACATTCTTTCCAAAGCAAAGTAATTGATAATGACACATTTAATGAAAACTCTTGGACATTTTATTTATCAGCAGATGTTGTGCAGTGCTTTTGTCAGGGTCCAGTGACAATGAGAGCAATTAAAAAAAGATTACTTTTTATTTTTGCATGTGGTGACAATGCTCACATATTGAGCTCTTGGTTATGGTGTTTATGCTTTGACCACAGTGCCGATGGTATTTTTTAGCACTGAATTCCATTGGCAGTTGCAAAAATATGGAGGGAGGATCACATTTGCTTCACACATGTCATTAAAATCAGTCCTGGGTGTCTCCTCTCTCCCTAAAGAGCAGACAAAGAAGAAAGCCTCTTATTTTTCTCCTCCCTTTCTCTGGGATATCTTTGTAAACATCGAGCAAGCTTTGACAGGGAGAGTCGGAGAGCGGCCTTGTAGTTAATTAGTCCCACTCTATTAGCCCATCTGTTTGCTAGCTAGTTTTTACCAACAGGGCCCTTTGTTTAATACCCAGAAGTCCTCTGAAGAAGCCTCATTGTAGCTGTTGTGGCTTGGATCATGCTTTCCTGTGAAGAGCAATGCTCGGAGGGCAGAGGAAAAGCTAACAGATCATATAAGTCTGCAGTGGGGAAGGGGCGAGGGGGGGTTCCTTAAGGACATGAGCGGGCCTTCTCTTTTTCTCCCAGTATAAAGTACTCCTCTTTGCCTGTGTGAATTTGTAGAGACACCCTTTGGCTTCTCTGAGGGCCTGGCGTGTGAAAACAGAATAACATTCAGGCACTGAATCGGGCAGCTGCAGCGATGTGGATGTGAGTCGAGCGGAGTGTTTGCTGTGTTTTTGGAAGCTACAGGGTTTCCCTCTTTGCTTGTCAGAAACATCCAGGGAGTGAGGCGATGACTGATGATATTAGATATGTATCACCAATTACCCAGACCGTTTGTAAAGAGTACAGTGTGCTGCGCCAAGGCAAATAGCTCCCTGTAAGGCTATGTGTTAGTGTCTGCATACATTTCTAGTGTCTGAGTAGTGGCCTGAGATTTCTGGTTGGTTAGTCTGATATCTTGCTCTGAGGGTTTTCTCTTTATTTAGTGTAATTGGAAGAATGCTCAATGTGACATTTATGCTGATATTTACTATTCGATTGACCTAAACTGTGCGGATGTGTATGCTTAACGTATGTAGTTCATTTCTGCTGCACGAGACACATGTTCTATTCTGTACTGTGAAATTCCTGCATAAATATTTGTGCTTGATTAGAATGAATTGAGCTTTTATGTATAAATGAATAAAATGTGAAATAAAAGAAATGAAAGACAGGGGACACTGTAGCGGCTAGAGAAGGAAACATTTGCACAAGTAGTTGCTAGTCAGAATCCCAGCTGGTTTTGTCTTGTAGAGGATGTGGCTTCTTCTTCAGGATGTGGCTCTGAAAACATTTGGATAGTCAGCTTTCCTGGTTTCCTGGGTGTATTTGAATATCATCCCCTGACACCGCTTCACCATATTCGTTCTGTATCACTGTACATGAACTTCCACTGGCTGTGAATCCCCATTGATCAGGCAGGAATATTCCTGATATTGTCATCCATTCATTCATCCACTCATGTGCACTGCGACCTCTGTGCCTTCAAACAAGGTCAGGCCACAAAGGAACTGTTGCTTTCTGTTGTCTCATTGGCCAGTCTCCAGGGCCGGGGCAGGCAAACGGGGACATGGACAGGGGTGCCAGGCAATCAGCAGCTAGATGCAGCTTGTCCAATCACTCTGCTTCGTGTGGCTCCCTCAAAGTCACCAATTAATTGGTCTGATTGTTCAGTAGACTGGAAGAGTATGGTATGTCCATTCCCCTCCCTGACTTGCTTTTCTCTCACACTAGTCACTGCTTTGGAAAAAAAAATCAGTTATCATAATCACTTCAAGTCTTATTATTGGGACCATTAGAACCACTTTAATAAGTAAGCACTGTAAAAACATAGGAATGTGTCTTGGTTGCACTGGCGCACATACAACTTGGAGAGTATAAATTAAACTGATTTTGACTGTCAGCTAGTTGGTGATCATGAAGTAACCAAAGCCTAATAGAAAATGTTATTTACATGCATTTGCGAACATATCAAAAATGTACATTGTTTTTGATCAGGCTTTAAAAATGCATAAATCTGTAAGCAGAAATATAGAACTCAAGAGAAGCAGTACTTATTTTCATGCGAGGCTGTATAGAAGTCTAGACATTATCATGGAAGATCTTTTATACTGTAATTGTCTTACTGGTGTCCAGCGTTCCCGGTAATCTGTTTAAATGTGAGGCTCTGTGGGTAGATAAAAGGTATGTGGCTCCCTTGATTAGTCTGCAGTCTGTATTACTGGAGGTGTGTGTAAGTACAGTAGCTGGCAGACACAAACATGATTCTCTCTTTGATTTCCTCAGAGCCTGAACATGGGGAAAAAGAGAGAGGTGGGAGAAGTGGGAAAAAAAAGACAAAGGCAACAGCAAAATGAGAGCGTAAGATAAAGAGGAAGGGAGCGAATCTCACAGTGAATGCTGTGAATGCATTTTGATGCTGACTGGAGAATTGTGTTTGTGTGAGTTATCCCTGATAAGAGCAGCTGACTGTTGTCTGGGAGTCTATTGAGGCATATGCACCGCTGCTAGCAAACTTCAGCATCTTCTCTGCCAGTTCAGAGGTGAAAGATTTGTGGTCAGGCCACCTTAAGCTCAATCTGTGCCCCTTAGGGAGTTAAAGTGCATGTAAGACTGTGTTCATGTTTTAAAAAAAACTATTTAATACCTGCAGGGTCATTAGAGCATAAACCTAACTTTGTATTCACACGCTGTTTATGAAATTCAATATGTGAAGAGCATAAAGCGTAATTGAGTCTCAGAACACCTTGAGAAGTCATCCAACAACTCAGCATTGCTAGTAGCAGTGTTTATTCAGCTTCAACTGAATTTACTGCTTCTCAAACATTATTATCTGTGGTTACCTGGGAAAAGTGATGTTTGGCCGTTCATTGTCCAATCACGACCTCCCTCTCTCAGATTCACTGAAATCTTTATGACCTCGCTCTATCACAGCAGCCGACACGTTCACCAGCATGTAGCGACTTGTCTCGCAGAAAGTGATGGACCTTGATGACTTTTTATTGCCTCATAGGCAATAACCAAATTCAGAGTGATCTGAGTTTGCCCCTCTCAAAAAAGAGGAAATTGTATAAGGTTCCCACAGAGAGGGGCAAGTTTGCTTTTAGGATTAAGGTTGGTGTCTCCCGGCCACTGGGTTCATGTGGGAGCAAGTCAGAAATCCATGTAAACAAAGCGACTTCCTACACCCGCTCCTCTGCCTCCTTTCACACATAAACCAATCTGCTTCAGCTTTGTCATTCAGGTTTGCTAACTCTCATGTTTTATTGGCTCAGTGAACATCTTATCTGTGAGAATGTAATGGTCATAAAACTGTTTGATAAGGTGTCAGAGCCTGTTTGACTTTGGGATTTATATGTTGTGTATTTCTGACCATGTTTACTTATCATCCTCTTCATCATGTGAGCCCCAAACTTATACATATTATCTACACCTTCATTTTTTCTCGTAGCATTACTATGCTATATTTTGCTCACACAATGTCTTTTCACTAATAATATTCCAAACTGCCCATTTTGAAGGTAAATAAAATGTTTCTCCTGCTCTCTCTGCTACTTTAAATTTTCTCTGCATTCATTCAGTCTGTCTGTCTCTGTCTGTTGGTTACACGTGGGCATGTTTGCATGACCAAAGAAATGCAAAGTCTAGCCCAGACCATTACAATATGCCTTGTGTGCACAATTTACATGAAATACATATTCATTCGTGACATGCGTGGACACAAAATAGCATCTCTATCCTTCCCGTTCTTCTCTTATGCCTTCACTTGGCCTTTGTGCTTCCTCAGGATTTGTCCTGTTGAGAAAGTCTTTCTAGTGAAAACAGTGTCATCGTTTTTGTAACTTACTTCTTACGGAGTTGCCTGCGTTGCCCTTTATTGTCTTCATTTTTTTCTTTGTTCCTACTTGGATCACACCATGCAGTTTGGTGTTGCTCCAAGACCGAGTACAACAGCCCGTTGAATTGGGAAAAAAAAAAGGTTTTACTTCATTTGCTCCAGTGAGGGAATGAAGGCGGGAGGGAAATGTATCTTTAGCTCCCATGTTATAATTGTGGCACGCTAATGATGTAGACACATTCTCGCTGTCTGTTTACAGGAAGCGCTCTTCTTTAATTTGCGACTGGTGTGAATGCCAAATGCCTATATCTAATTACTGGTGTTTGCTAAAAGATACTATTTACACACACTTTTTGCCTTGTAGAGGTCTCTTGTGTGTCGGGGTGAGGAGATTATGACAAGAAAAGTTAAGTGTTTAAGTGTAGCAGAGATTTGTTTTTTCAATCTTGTTTTTTTTTTCTGTTTAGAAAATGAAAATTAAAAATGAAAATGAAAATAAAAGGACTTATTTTCCACGTATAATTTGCCCATTTAAACATGTAGATATTTCCATTTAGGACCGTTAAATACAAGATCTTGTTACAACCAAAGGATTTGATTCAGGTTTATTTTGGTATGAAGCACAATAATTTGCACCATTCTTGTGTAATCATGTCCACAAAGAAGACGCTGAATTACTGAATGTCTTCTTTTGGAACAAAACTCCGCAGCTTTGATTTTCAAATGTAAACACATTGAAATGTGGTAATGCGCTTGTCATGCCAATGAACAGAATGCAAAGTTGAAGCATGCACATCTCTTGTGAAACTGCGTGTGCGTGTGTGTGTGGAGGGGTTTGTGTTCCTGGCATGGGAAATGGTAGCAAAGTTGGAATTTGTTACTAGTTTGCACTTTTGTGTGTTTAATTCAGGACCAAATTGCCCTGAATCACAATGGGACGC
>JAUBNQ010000007.1:17842058-17852696 GCA_032353495.1 Ctenopoma kingsleyae | reverse complement strand
CACACACACACACACACACACACACACACACACACACACACACCATTCAGGGCTTCTGTGGCTGAAACATGCATAAAGACAGACAGAGATAGACACACACATACAGACGAATGCACATGCATGCATGCATTCCTTATACACGAACATGCACCCCCTCTGCCCTGCATTGATTCACCCCTCCCCCGCACAGCCCCTCCTCTAACTAGTTGCAAAGACGTTGTCATGGCCGATCAGTGGCCCAGACCCAGAGTTGTGCCTGTGGCTTTTCCTCATGAGGCTGGAGCTTGCTAGGCTAGCTTCTCCACGTTGAATGTATGCAGCCCAGGATTGAAGCCTGCTGATGCTCTTAATGAGCCTGGCAGTCTGTGTGTAGAGAGTGACTGACTGATTCATTGGCTGACTGGCCTACTAGCTGCCTGGCTATCTTTCTGACTGACTGACAAGGCTGAATTATGTCTGACTGGCTTGTTGTCATTTTCACATATTTACTCGCCAGATTCTCACATCTGACAATGTCTGTCAATATGTCGTGTGCTACAGACATCAGTTGATGAATGTCAAATGACAAAACTCCACACGTCACTGACGTGTGTTGTACTTTATGCCACTTTCAAAAGAGCTCCCTGACTACAGAGCAAATTTGGTGGGAGCTATTGCTCCGTTATTACAGCAGGTCGTCTTTTAACCTCAGGATTGGCTGTCAGCCTTCTGAATAAAACAGACGTGCTCTAATCGCATAGAAATGGCACACATAGCATTTAGCTGCATTATTCTTGGAATATCCTTTGTGAGAAGTTCTGTTTTACCATTAGAAAATGTCAGCTTCAAACTCCAGGATAGAGAAATAAATTATCTCCATTACAGTGGACATGGCCCGATGACTGTCCTGTGTTTGATTTTTTTCCAACTGATTAACCTCAGTATTCCTCCAGTGGTTTGAGTTTGAGCTTCCACTTCTCTCTCACTGAATATTCCACATCCCTCCCTCTCTGTCTCTTCTTGCCCTCCTTCACCATGTCTCATTTGCTTTCTTTCCCGTTTTATTTCACAAACTTAGGTAAGACCGTTGACATTTCTCCAACATGGCTGCCAGACACAGTTTCAACACCTTTCCTGCTTCACCCACACTGCTCCCTTTTCTCTTCCCTCGCTAACTGGGCTTAAAGAAATGCAGAAATTAGCCCCAGACCTTGCAGAGGTGATTGGTATCAAATTGCAGTGAAAATGGAAATGCCAATAAAATTGACAGCCCTTTTCTAGCCCTCCTCCTTCCATTTCCCCTTCTAGGTAACGTAAGTGTCTATAGGTCAGACTTACTTAGAGCTATTGGGAAGAGAGAGGAAGGGAAGGAATATAAGGAGGTGCTAAGGTTTCCCTCTCTGACCTAGGGCCTAAAATCTGTTATATCAGGGCAGTTTTCTGAATTACAAGTAGTGCTTGTATGTTCTTTGATTCTAGATGGAATATTAGACGTAATTCAATCTAATTTTCTCACATTATGTGTCATTCTGTGACTTTAGGGTTGTTTTATGCCCTAAATGATCTTGGCTAAAGTTGTTGTCGCTGCTTACGCATTATTTTGTTAACCACAAATGGACTGATGCAGCTATTTTGAAATATGGCTAATACAATGTATAAAGCCTAACCCTGCACACATTCAGTAGTATGTTGACAAAGTAATATGATGACTTCATGTTAAAAGTGGGTGCAGTTTACATGAGGACATGTGATAAAACTGTATCTGCCAAGTAAAGTAAAATAGTGGTGACAACACTCCCAAAATCACACAATTTCTTCTGACAGTTTTTCTCTGAGCATCCACACTTTCCCTGCTTTCTTTGTGCCCTCTCTCCCTTGTTCCCTTTCTCTCTCTCCTTCTCACGATTTCTCACCTCTCTTCCTGAGCCTGCCTACGTGCCCACTCTTTCCCACTTGCATGCATACTCATTCACTCCTTTATTCACTCACTCACTGAGCTGGTACTCGGGCCGTTTGCTTTCGTTTTCCCAACTCGCATGGGACAAGCCCCTAGGTTTGTTATTGTAGGCTTTGCTGAACATGAGCCGGTCTTTACAACGGATTGAGAGCATTTGCTTCCAATGAAAATCTGGTCTAAGATTACAGGGCCTCGGCTCGTCTCACCCCTCTTTTCCACCGGCAGAGAGACATAGAGAGAAAGAGGGAGAGAGAGAGAAGACAGAGGGGTGGGTGTATTTTACCCCTCAAACAGTAGGCAGAAAAAAACTCACATGTTAAGACCAGGCTGCATTTGTCCTGAGCTAATAATGTAACTGAAGCTTGCAATGTGACTGTTTTTAGACAGAGAGAGGTCTAAGAGCTGGGTGGACTCTGTGTGTGTGTGTGTGTGTGTGTGTGTGTGTGTGTAGTGCTAAAATGGTTACCCAATTATTCAATTAATGGATCAGTCATTTGACTATGGTAATTCATTAATTGTTTAGTAAAAAATGTCAGTTCACTGTTTCCTGCCTGATGTGGGGTTTTGGTGCTCTTTGGTGTATACTGAGTATCTTTGGGTTTTCAACTGTGAAATCTGAACAAAGGCATTTGACAACATCAGTTAAGGCTCTTGGAAATTATGATGTGATCATTTTTTCCTTTTTATAGGCATAATCCTTGGTTGCAGACTATATATTATAGTATATACTATACATATACATATATATATATATAGAGAGAGAGAGAGAGTATATAGTTAAGTATAGAAGTGTGACTGAAAGTGTGTGTATACTGTGTGTACAGTCAGTGCAGTAAACAGACGTTACTGACTTGGTTAAAAGGATTTCAGCTTGACGTGTGTCTCTTGCCTGAATCGTACTTTTGACCTTTTGGTGATGTTACAGTAGCCCAACCCTACCACCAACTTTACATGTGTATGCGCATTATTAATGTGCAGTGGCTGGTGTTTGCATAAGTATCACACCATCTATGAAAAGCAAGCTATTTTTTTTTTAGCCCTCCCCCACCCACCATAGCGTCACCTCCACTTCCACTAGAGGTTCATTAAAAAAGGCTTCAATATGTGTGCATATGTATCTCCTTCTGCCAGAACAGTCAGAGAAAGAGAGGGAAACTGAGAGCTAGCCAAGAGTGTTGTTTCGTATGGATCGTTGTGAGCCTCTCTCTCCTAATGGTGTATATAATTCAGGTGCCCTCCAGGCATGCTTTCAGGAATTCTTTTGCCTGAGGTAATGGGGAGCAAAGGCCTCGGTTTTAGGCCCTTGATTAAACCATTGATGTGGCAGACTGGAAAAAAGTCATCTCCAACCGGATTAGTGCCAACATCCCCATTAATTATCGATGAGTCGGGGGCTTAGGGTTTAGCTAGGTGCTGGGTGTCACCCTCTGCAACTTAGCGGCGTGCGGGCCCGCTTGAATGCAGTTATCTACTCCTGCCACAGAGAATAGACCTAGAAGCTTTAGAAGTGCTTTGTGTGTAATCAATAAATAACTGGATCCAATTCTGTGCAGCGCTATAGCGTTTTTTATTTCTTTTTCTTTCCTTCCCCTCACTTCTAGTCGAGAGAAGCGGTTTGGGACAAAAATCAGTTATCAGCCAATGAAATTTTTAGCAGTGAGGGTGCTACTTGTTTACTTCAGCTCATGTTTCTTTTATGATGATCATCTTCATTGAGGGTTGCTTGCATTTTTGAATAATGATAATAACAATTAGGCTTTTCATAGCCACAGATGGAAGCAGTATAGAATGCGCACAGTAATTGGGTAGTTTTGAATATGTGCAGTGTGTGTGTGTGTGTGTGTGTACGGGTTGATGTTGAGTCTGAATGCAGAGAATAGGCCTGCGGAGCACCCTCCTTTCACTTTCCTCTTAGTGCTGAAATACTCTAAGCTGTCTCAGTGTTCCCCTTAGGTGAGGTTAACTGGCCTTAATAGAGCCTTATCGAAGCCCTACAGGTTGCTGTAAGCAGCCATGACGCCATTGTTATGAAAAGCAGCTAGCTTTGTTAGTGCTGTTTGTGCCTCTGACTTCTTTTTTTCCACCTATTTTCCTTTTATTTTCTGCCTTCCCCCTCCTCGCAACCGCCCCTTTTGTAGTGCCGTGTTACTCTTTCCACCTCAGGTAAAATGGCAGAATGCACCGGGGCGACGCTTCAATAACTATTTTCCCCTCAGGATAATAAAGACTAAATCTCTCTGTCATTTTCAATTCTGCGCGAGCTTGGATGGGAGAGTGGGGAAATGCGACCTTACAAGTCCTTTGTGCTCCCCTTCTCCCTCTCCCTCTTTCGCGCAGAAAGATGCGAGCGCTTGCTGTGTTTTCAAGTGGCGGGGGAAGAAAAATGAAAGGCAGGGTTATTTATAAATGTATTAAAAATGAATGCATTTATGAGGTGCTGTTTTCCAGCCATTCTCTGCTTGCCATTGTTGTATCTCTATACCCCTTCGTCTGTGCATACAAAGCCCTCCAGAATTCCTTCGAAATCGTATTTATTCTCTTTGAACACAGAGGCACAACGAATGCAGGAAGTAAACAAACTGTGTGTCTGATCTTGGCTGTCTCTTCCTGTTTTTTGTCATGTGACAGGTGATGGCCTGGACAACAGCGTGGCATCACCGAGCACAGGGGATGACGATGACCCGGATAAAGAAAAGAAACGCAACAAGAAGAGAGGGATCTTCCCTAAAGTGGCGACCAATATCATGAGGGCATGGCTCTTCCAGCACCTAACAGTGAGTTGATTGAAACAGCATTTGTTCTCAGTTTCATATCACATGTGCACACTGAAACCCTTTTTAAAGCCACATGTTTTTATTTTTACTCTTATTCACACACAGTTTCTAACTTTGCTGCTTTTTTATTCAACGCCAAAACACTTGCACACAAAAGAACACACACACAACCGCTCAGACACTGACACACTCATTGACACTCACATACTGTACCACCACCAGAACCCCTGTCTTCTCCACAATGTATCCCAGTTTGCATGGTGAACACTTCAAAGACAAAGGCCTGTGTAATCTGCCGGCGATCTCTGCAGCATGCGCTCTTGCTCCTCATCTCCTGAAACTGAATAAGGTTGAAGCCAAGGAGAGACGCCCCCGGCCACAACTGCTGCAGATACATAGACGAACCTTATTAAGAACAAATCTGTCATTATTTAACAGATGCCTGAGATGCTGCAAAGGCCTGTGGTTTGGCTTTATTTTTACTCAATTATAACTGAGAATACCAATGTCGTTAGCACCAGCAGACAGCATCACAAATTGTGTAAGGGGAAAGTATCGTGGGAAAATATGTATTTAGACATTAGAAGATACCAGTATGATATTAAAATGGAGCCAACAATAAGTAGAATGCTATTTTATGAAATGCAAGTTTCTATTCATTTCAAACATAATCAGTTCACCGGGTTCTAACATTATCTGCTAACACCTCTCACTTCTTATCAAGGGAAAGAAAGAAGAGAATAAAAAGTAAGTTGTTCCATGTATACTGCAGTTTATAAAGCCTCTAATAAGGGCAAAGCTGTAGTATTAATCCAGAAGGAAATATGAAGAAGACTCTGATAGAACTTAAGCTTACAAAAATAAAACCTTTACCATCTTTACTGTGTTTATTGTTGCACTGAGTGAGATTCCTGATTACAGTTTCAGTCTGGCCTTATGTTAAGAAAACATGTTTCAAACCTTATCCAGGCTTGCGTCACACACATTCTGCCTATGTCAGGAGTTTGTGGAGAACATGATCCAGTTTAGCTGTGTGGGTGTTGGTTTGAATTGCACAAATCAACAGGGAGGATACACGGAAAAGTCATTTGATTGTTGGATTATGGATATTGGATGGGCTTCAATTTCGATTTAATTACTTCTAGTCTGTCTTTGAAGTTTAGTGGTATGCATCACACAGTGCCTTTCTCTTTTTCTTCTTTCTCTGTTGATGGCAAATTAGACATTTTTTCATAGCAAATTAGTATATAATGTATATATGTACTTGGGTTTTTAAGCTCTCCCCTTTCCATCTGACCTTCACCACCTCCTTCACAAACCACTAACTCTCCATCACCCTGCAAATGCACACCATCACACATACACACTAACCTCTCAGCCAACTCCCTGACCTCAACCCCTACGCCCCTGAAACCTTTGGGGCCACAGAGGAAAGGTGTTTGAAACATACATACATCCTGTGGAAACACAGTGAAGCACACACGGACGGCTTATGGGAGGCTTCTGTACTGTCATGGGTGCAAGGGAGAAGAGAAAGCAAGAAGATGAAATAATAAGGACCCGTCATTATTGCTTTGCCTGGCGTTCTTCTTCCAGGAAAAATAAAACGAGAAAGAGGAACTAAACATTCACACATACTGGCACACAATCGCACAGAAGATAAGTTGCTTTATGGCACAAAACAGGAAGAAGCTGCTGCTCTAGTAGTGCACCCATCTTTAAGAGACTGAAATACACTGAAAGGTGGATGAAAAATAATTTAAAATATGTTTATCCTCATTAGTGAAGTCAAACAGAAATGAAACCCAGACACCAAGTTCTTTGTTTATGGGAAATGTGGTCTTAATTAAAAAAAAAAACTGGCATTAAAAATACCAATAGTGTCAGACAAATGCTTGCAGTGGTCTCATTTGTTTACACTAATCATTCTTCATTGTCACTATTAATTTAATCACCATATGTCCATGTTTATAGATGGTACACATAGCACCTCTAATGCAAAAACGTTTACAGTATTGCTAACACTAGCAGTATGTCTGTCTGTCTCTGCTGGATAAACAGAAGCATAGACAGCTGATACATCATCACCTGGCCTGTCTTTGTCACACATAGGTGTGGAGGATGTCAGGCCTCATAGAGATAGACACAATGTCAAATAGCCACACGTGGATGCATGCTGTGGTACCACGCAAACCAGAACCAGTTATTTTCAGAGTTCATAAATATGCAGGATCTTGACACTGGTGCAGAGACAATAGGACACAATAAACCAGAATAGAGAAAAAGTTTGGATAACCACCTTGCTGTATGTTGTGTTATTCACTCTCACACGTCGACCCTCAGGGGAGCTCCCATTGTACAGAAGCGGAAGGGGAAGGTGGGTGGCAAACTGAGGCTGTGAGAGCACCAGTAGATGCCATTCATATGGCTGTTTTTAGGGTTGTTTGGGAGATGTTCTTGCATTGCTGTTAACTTATCCATAAAGGATTCTCATTTTCAAAGTCATATTCTAGTAGGAAACATTTTGAAGCTGAAAGGGCAGTTTTTTGGACACCATCAGTAGACAAAGGTCTTGTTTCATAGCTTGCTATTTACAGAGCCGAGGTCAAAACCGGAGTACTTGGGTGTAATGAATGTTCTCTGAATGGTGACAGTGTAAAATCAACAAAAAGCAAGTAAAGCTGTGGGGAATGGGAAGAAAGGGTAGAATCGCTGTAGCACTTCTATCTGTTGTGTGATGCACTGAAAGAGAGACATGGCAGTGGTATTGAATCTGTCACAATGACGACAGTTGCAGCTTGCCGAGTTCTCTCCAACACACCCAATGAGCTCATATGTTGTCAACAGTGCTTGTGGGACAAGTTCATCAGAAGAATTTGGCTGCTCAGACTTGGAGCCACTACAAAACATTAGCATTTACCGCCTGTCACCAATAGCCGAACCACGCAGCTCACTGCCAGCTTGACATGCAACTGCAAACTTGGTGTGGAACCAAAATAAAGGAAGGGGTAGGGCTTTTCCACTTGTGTCCTCATCTTATTTTGATGTTAGTTTTCTATTTACATACTTGATTAAATATATGTTGCAACGACTGGCAGTCATTTAGTTTTACTAACTGAAGGTGACATTTGATAAGACAAATCTGCAAAAATGCATTTCTTCAATTGACAAAATCACTTTTACATCTTCTTGACATAGATCAGGATGTTTTTAAACTCATAGACATTTATCTGAGTTGTGCTAATGATTTTGTCACAGATATAGCTAAGAAAATGTCTTAAACAAAATAATTTAACATATAAAAGCAACTGATTTAGGTGCCCTGTTGCTTTGTGTGACCATCAAAACACGAGCTTTGAGTTGAAGAAATAACTGGTACCAACTCTCTTTTTCCTGCATCTTTTCTATTGTGCAGTCGGAATCCAGCCACCCCCTGCCTGCAACACTCCTCTCCTCACAAACGGTATTTTCTTGTTTAATTTAACAAGAAATGAGTAGTAAATGAAAGCTCAAGCCTCAAATCCCCAATGTGCCCTGTGCTCTGCTCTCCACTCCCCTATGAAAAGGCAATTTGTGAAATTATGTGATAGAGTAATTAGATGGAATTCACCCCTGCCTCTCTACTACACACACCACTCATATCCCTGTTTAGATTGTTGCCTTGCTAAACTGAAGTGTGCAAGTGTGCGTGTATGTGTGTCTAGAAAGGAAGGGCAGGGGGGTTTGGCATTCAGATTGTTAGCACTGGTATATTAGCCTGGCAGACTGGGACGCACACTCTCACACACATTATCGCTAACACTGCCTCATTCTGGCTCTCCTCCCCTCCTATTTGTACACAGACTCAGCATAACGAGGGGCAGCCGTGATCGCAGCTCATAAAAGAAGCCAACCTGCAAACCTTCAATGAGCTGCCTCCCCCAGCCTTTCTCCCCTTAAAATGTGTAAAATGCACAGAGAGAGAGTATAAAAAATCCAACTGGAAGGCATAATCCACCGTTAATACAATTAGAGTCTAATTTAACCACTCGCGTACACAGATGTAGCTGAGCTTAGGGAGTGCCGTTTCCCCCACAGCAACGTGCAGCAGGGGTTTTGAGCAGAAACAGGTGTGAAAAGTGATATAATTCATTTCTGCGCTGGTAGAGGAGGCCAGCAGCCTCGCTGTTGTGGGCCCTGGGTGGTGGAGGAATCCAGAATGGGTATGCAGGGTGAGAGAGGGGTTAGAGGAGGCGATGGATGGATATATGTACTAATCAATGTATAAAGAGGCAAGACTGGAGGAGAATGTCTGCAATGCACATTATTCAGCTGTTTTGTTTTTTGTTAAAAGATTATTGCTACTTCTGATGTACTAGAGTGCTCAAATAAAAAGTATATTCTTACTCATTATGTGAGTGTTTATGAAAAATGAAATTTTAGATTGTTACAAACTGATGACTGAACATCTTTTTTGTAAGATTTGTAAGGCCTCATCTAAACATCAGAAAGGAGGGGAAAACAGGAGGGAGGTTGGAATTCACCTTCCTCGGCTCAGATACCATTAGTCTTCAGCTGTTTATTGCTAGAGCCTGGATATGTCAGCACCCTGATCACCTGCAGCAACTCTGACCCACCATTCCTGGCTGTTGTTCTTCTAGTTCCATCTTCGTACTTATAACAGATTTATAATAGATTTATTTTAGTTTGTTGCAGTTATAAGAAGGAAATGGGGAAGAGAAAGTGGGATGAAGAACAGTTTGACAATATTGCAATTGAATCTAGAACACAGAGACGTTACACATATTTCTCTTGAGAGAG
The DNA here is from genome assembly GCA_032353495.1 of Ctenopoma kingsleyae. Classification (NCBI taxonomy): domain Eukaryota; kingdom Metazoa; phylum Chordata; class Actinopteri; order Anabantiformes; family Anabantidae; genus Ctenopoma; species Ctenopoma kingsleyae. The sequence continues at coordinate 17,843,186 of JAUBNQ010000007.1, read as the reverse complement.
TTGTTTGTCTTAGTTATCCACTGCAAAAATGTAATTTCCAGTGAAAGATTATTTTAGTTGACCATACAAGCCTCCAGGACGCCTTGTTAATAGCTTTGAGGACACAAGAGTAGAAAGGGAGAACATCAGCTGACTTTTTATGTGTTTGTATTCACTTATTCATAAATGACAACAAAGGCACGATGTCCATCTTGATACTGTAAAATAATATGTTGGCCTATGTGGCCTGGTGTCTCTGATTAGGTCTTAATTCAATCTTAGTGGTAGTCAGAATCTTAGGCGCCACTACATTAGGATTTCAAAGAGGTCCTAAGAGAGGACAGACGGACAGATCTGCCAAAGGCCTGGCGTGACACTGATGAGACAGAGCGGAGAAAAAAGAGAATAAGTTAGTCTTATCCTCAACATTTTTATTCAGAATCTTTATCTTTGTGAATGAAATTGGCTTTGGGCTGTGTGTTTGTGCGTGTGCAACGGTCTGTGAGGGCTAGTGTTTGTGTAAATGTGTGCATGATTGCTTTAGTGTGTGTGGCTTGGAGTGTGTGTCTGTGTGTTTGTATTAGGGCATTTGGAAGCAATGGCTTGTCCATACCAATCACAGGAGTGGTTGGTGTCAAAGAGTAGGCAGCTGAGTCAACCTGCCTACCCCCATTACACACATGCACACACATTCATACTGTGTCCCAGCCCCCACATTACCCCACACCTTGTAATGAAAACATCATCAATTATCCTCCTTGACAGGCCCCAGAGACCAAAGGCAGACAGCTCTCTTTGGGGGCTTCTCTTTGTGGACTGACCCTCACAGACACACAGACTTGTTACTCATGCACTTACTCTTGCAACCATCTCATGAAGCTGATAGGCTGATGACCTGTCTTTTTCAGGAGGACAGATAGTGGGTTTGGGAGTTGGAGATAGTGAGATCGGTCCATCTGGTGTAGGCGTAGGGGGCAGGAGGTGTGTCTGTGGATAATGATATGGCCTGGGTGGGGATTGGGGGTTGCATCAGTCCTGACATGGACTCCTGAAAGGCCATCTGTTTTGTGATTGATGGATGGAATGATGGATGGATGAGTCGATGAATAGATGGAGGTATACAGTAGATGAGTAGAAAGACTGACACAC
>JAUBNQ010000007.1:17825994-17841958 GCA_032353495.1 Ctenopoma kingsleyae | reverse complement strand
GGTATTTGAGTCTGTGAAAAAACACAGCATACTTTATATAAATATTCAATTCTAATATTTTGAGTACTGGAATATTTCCATCCAAAGCCCTGTTTAAACTGAAGTTTCAATGGTTACATGCTACATGGAAATGGTCTGTGTCTTGCATCCTGCTTAACATTTCAGTTGAATGGGTTTGACCAGAGTCTGAACACAGAAAAGTCAAAGTAAAGTTGCCATTTAGTGTACTACAGAAGAAGAATGTTCCTTGGCTTTGAGGTGATTTTATACCGGTGGAGAAAAAAGTCCAAGTCTTTCACAAAGTCTCTTTACATTTCAGAGAAGCCGTTACTTCAGTGTGTTCTTCCACTTTCTCCTCGCTGCTTCTTGTATCATTTTACCCCTGTATTTAAAAGCCCTCAAGGGCAGTTAACTTCTAATTCATGTCACCTTTGAACTTTTCCAAAATGTCTGCGATAGATCTAGACCAAAGGAAAGTGTGTGTGTGTGTGTGTGTGTGTTGATCTGGCCTCAGTCAATGGGTGGGTTGGTGTGTTTCCTTGAGAACGTGAGAACTTTACAGACCCTCAAGGTCGGTCACAAGCACTGGAGGGGATCACCAGTCACAAGAGATCTAACATGGTTCTCAGGAATACACACTGACACGCACACACACACACACACACAGTTAGCTTCAGATGCTTCTTTTTAGTTTCAGTTTGATTTCAGTTTGGCTTGGGTTCGAATGCAGTGTGTTTAAATATAAAGATCAGGGTATATGTAATAGCAATCTTGATTTCCCAATTACATTGTCACCATTTTTGCCGTCCTCTTCTTCTTTTCTCTTTGTTATTTCTCTTCTTTCCCTCTTCCCTCCCCCAAACCCTCATATAATTTCATAGTTGGGAAAGTATGAAACAGTTCAGTGTGTGGTTTCATTGTTGTACGTCAGAATGATTGATGGCTTCATGCTGAAGCTGTGTTTCACACTAGTTCTATTTTTCATTATCAGCTGTATGTGATAAGTGTGTGCGTGCGTGCATGGAAGTGTGTCTTTGGGGCGGACAGAGGCCTGATAATGCAGACGTGAGAAATCACTCTTGGCCTGGCACCCACTAATCAGTTTACAATGATCTGCAAATCCAAAGAAGAGGCTCCCTCTCAGCCCTCAGACAAACACATTCCCAGATGCAAACATACATACGGAGACAAAAACACACTTTAACATAAGCCTTTGGTGGTGACGTCAGTGGCTGGGTGGGGTGTGGAGTTCCCCACCGTCACTGTGGTATTTATTGGAGAGTGAGTGGCAAGTTGACGTGTGGAAGAGTCGGGGAAAAATATTGTCATAAGTCTGTGGTTAGCTTGATGGAATGCTTCTATCCAACACTGAGAGATTAGCAACGATAGCCTCTCATTCTCTCTGTAAGCAAATATATAACCTCTAAAATCCTTGCCTTTTTTTGTTTAAAACTTCTTAAACAAAGCTTTGGCAGTAAATGTCCCCCACATTTCAAGAGAGAGTTTAGCATAGCTGTGTGTAGCATGATTTTGTTCTGACGGTTATATATTAAGCCTGCTAAGTGTGAAATCACATTAGTGCTAGCTGTTAGCCATTATCCATTAGACTGTGTTTGGTGATCCAGAGGATTGTGGGATCTTTTCTGGCTGGAGTCAGCAGCTCAATACCTTTTACTTACAGCAACTGCAGCAGGCTGCCCTAGATACATTTGCTGTGTGCATCTGTGTGTGATTGCATATGCACTTGTACTATTATGTGTGTGTCAGCCTCGTGTGTCTTTTGTAAGTGCTGTGATTGTGTGCGTGCCTTTGTGTCTTATAGCATGCGTGTGCTCAATGGATCCTGTGGCTTTGCCGTCGTGGTAATCAGTTTGCGCGTTGGCTGAACTAATTTATCAATTCAGTTCCTCCCACTTGTATTCTCTCCCATGCGTGAACCCTCTCTCTTTTCTCTACACTCCGTCTCTCTCTCAGACAAAACACTTCTTTCTGAAAAACCATAAGGGTTTCCTATCGTTTATGCATGCCTTCTGCCTCTCTGACTTCTCGCTCCTTCTCCTGCTTTCTTCCATGACTTCCTCTCAGTCCATTTTTCTATAATGCACAGCTGTGTTGCCTTACATTTTAATGGCCTTGAACCATGATATCATATCAATGGTGGTGCACTTGTGCTGTTTCAAAGGCACTGGGGAGAGAGGTATGATTTATAGATGAGATGTCCTGTGATATCTATCCATAACTCATCATTTTACCTCTACTTGTCTTTTAAGATTATTATTGAAGTTTTCTGCAGGAGACGGTGAAAGCTCATGCATTAAAGGCAGGTGGCATGGAAGGTAGGTACTGTATACCCATAGGCTGGTAGTGTGTTTATATTTGGCAAGCTTGTCAAGGTCCCCCTGTGGAGGGTGATGGTCAGGTGTGTGTTGTAAGTGCATCTGTGACACACACACACACACACACAAATATGCATATGGACATGTGTGACTGTTTGTGGTGTGTTTGCTGTACGTCTGAGCGTGCTTGTGTGTGTGTGTCCAGTCAAGTGAGAGAAATCATACCTAGCGAACCAGGTGGTGAATGCAGACAGGCAATAACTCATGGTAGAGAAGTCAGACAGAGCTGAGGGGTGGCAGAGGAGATATAGTGGGAAAAACCACACTTATGAAAACACACATTTCTCACTTTTTACCATGATGTTCTTTTACGTCATCCAACCAAAAGCTATGAGCTTTTTCCTTATTCGTCTATGTCTTTCAGCACAATCTCTCCTTTACATTAGCAAAGGAGGTACTACACATTGCATATTTGTTGGCTTTCTCCTGCTCTTTTACCTCCTGCGGCTCTTTGAGGCACACTGTTGTGATGTTAGCAATGGCAGAGGGAAGTGAACAGGGCAGAGGGTGCTGCTCACTTGTTTGTTACGACAGATTAAGTCATTGATTTGCAAAAGCAGTGCACTGATGGAGAAGGTCCTACATTGCCGAAGATGAGCAGAGAGAGGAAGCTGTAGCAGGAGATGGAGAAAAGCATTTGGAGGAAGGAGGAAGGATATTAAAATTGAGGGGAAAGATGAGCGGTAAAGAGTTAAGCGGAGGTGGAAGAAAAGATGAGAGAAAAGGAGATAGCATGAGATAGTTAAGCAAAATGCTAAATATAGAACAGAGGGATGGAGGGGGTGGAGACGGGTGAGTAAGATGGGGAGATGAGGGATGAGAGGAAGGAGGGAGGGGTGTAGGTGTACTTTGAATGACAGAGATGTCAGAGAAAGACAGAGGAGGGATGTAGGGTGAGAAAGCTTCATATTTCAGTAGCACTGGCTGCAACCTCCTCCCCTCATATACTTGCTGCTCCAAAAAGCATAAGGGAGCAATTGTGAAATACCTTTACCTAGTTTCAGCATTCCCCCAACCCAGGTTCTTTTCACCCCCTAGGGGCCAACGGTGAGTTTCTAATTAAAACGTCGGGGGCAAAAGGGTAATTATGATAATAACATAATAATATCGCCAGGGTTATTAGAATGTTCTGTGGTCCCCAAATTGCTTCCTCAGAGAGATCAGATTTCAATGGCATTACACGAAGTCAAATTTCCTTGAAAGTCAGGTGAAATGAAATGTATTCCCCCATGGCCGAGGTGCAATCTGAGAATATGATTCCCTCTTGCATGTCATGGACACAGTCTAAAAAAAGCCCTTTAGTAACTCACCACAGTGATGTATCCAACCCCCCCTCCTCATGTACTTAAAAGCGTAATTTAGTCCATAGATTTATGTGCTTATAAAATCTGCTTGTTTAGTAGTTTTGTCTTGTTTTGAACTCTCTTGTAGTAGCACTTTATGTCTGCAGCTCCGCGTATCGTAGCTGTGTGAAACAACAGAACATTTGTTTTTAAGTTTAGAGATCACTGCTAAAATGCTAGCTCCAAGCACTTTAGCTTGAAGCTAACATGCTGATGCTCCAAGGTGCATCCCGCTGCTTATGCTCAGCTTTCTGTGGTACCTGACTGGGATGAGGCTTTGTGGATCCCTCCTACTCCCCATTTACACACACCCCCTCCATCCCAGGCAGCCCTGAGGCAGCCCACCTCCAGCTGTGGAAGCCGTTCACTGCGCCGCTTGGTGCAAGTACCGATTGCTTTGGAGTGCCTCCCCTCGCTCAAATAGGCGGTAATTACTGGCTTAAAGAGGTTTAGTGGTCCAGCAAACTACATAATCACCCCCTGAATTAGCCCCAGCTCATCAGCCTCAGTCCAACGAGCAGCGCTTACCACTAGCACTAGCTAGCATTCTGCACCCCCTTCCCTTTATTGCACAGAGGGAAGCACAGCAGCAGGTGTTGTGCAACATCCGCCCCCCTTAATAAATTTAGCCTCCCCTGAGCTGGAATAGGGAGGACTAATGAAGCACGCCCTCGCTCTTAGTGAAAGCAACCAGACTACAGACAACACACATACAGCACTATATTATGCTTTTCTTTAGCACCAACAAGCCACACCCTTTACATCCTGTGTTAAATACAACAGTAATGTACTTCGTGAAAACTTGGTCATGTGCATACATGCTACAAGCTTCAGTATACACATAGGCTAGAGACCCACCCAACTGTAAAGCACATGGATCATTGTTCACACCCTGTAGCACAGCAGCAATAGCTACAGAAGGGCTTGCTGCCCTGCATTGTGCTATATGCCCTAAGAATTGTACAAAAGCGATGAATAATGCTGATCATCAATTTTCATAGTGGAGAAATTGATAATGCTGTACATTGTCTAATCCACTTTGTACTACAGCGTTAATGACACACTTTTTACCCCTTGCCACACCAGCTAACTAGATTTATCTCATTCCCATAGGCAAGAGCGCTGTGAGATTTCCCTAAATCAACAAAAGCTGTTTTTTAAAAAGGAAAATGCTCATTAATGAATAAAAAGCCCAAGAACATCTGTTTTTTTGTTTCCTCTTCTTTATCTCCAAAAGAGATGGAGAGGTTTGATGACAAAAACAGTTTGAAAGGGGGGTTCTTTGTCATTTCTGGTGCATGTATCGAGGTTTTTTTTTTTTTTTTTTTAAAAAGCTGTGGTGAATTATTCATGATACAAGCTTTGAGTTGGTTTACCGTAGTCCAATGCCATAAAAGAGGATGTTTCTGCTTTTTTGCGCTTTACAGCACTAAGACAGAGGGCGTTTATTTTGCGCGAGCTTTGCTTACGGCACTCTAAAACTCTTATCCTGTAGTTGGTTCATTTTGAGTCTCTCAAAAGATCTGTTTTTGCTCTGTTTTGTTATTTTGCATTGGAGCAGCAGGAATCAGAGGAAATTAGGTTAGAGGTGCTTTATTTTTTTTGTTGTTTTGTTTGCTCTCACTCCCTTTTCTTTTTTTCTTTAATCCCCCCTTTCTCCCAGAGCCAGCTTTGTTGCTGGGTCCCTGCTCCCTAATGAAGTCAAAGGGATGTCAGTCGATGCCACCTACACTGTTAGGAATTTGAAATGGCGTAGCTCTCACAGCGCAGCGTGAGCACTTACACAGAGGATGAAACTTCCACTGAATGAGCAAGAAATTTGGGAAATTGGAAGCTTGTTGTATGAGACACCGCAGGCTTACAGTTTGAAGCACTTGTTTTAAAGTCTGCTCGTGCTCAGGGGTCTGGGCATTGTTGTTAGCATAACAATGTGCTTGCTTCCCCAAATATTTAAGGTAATCTCATACATGTCTGGCAGGAGCGAGTCTACACTTCCAGTAACTGCGTGTTCGTGTGTGTGTGTGTGCGTGTGTGTGTGTGTGTGTGTGTGTGCAAGACAGTTTGATATGATACCCTGATGCCCTTCTAGCCAAAAAGGCCCCCGGATTAGCTGTCAGGCATTCCTGATGGGCAGCTAGATTTCCACAGAAATTTGACGTGGGAACTGTGAGGGGAAGAGTTTCCAGGTCAAGTCAAAGCTGTTCACTTTTAACCATGATTAATACTGTGTTATTGGTAATTCAGGTTGTTGGGATTTACAGTGTCAGGACAGAGTCTGGGTCAGAAAAAGCTTCTTTTATAAGTTTGCTGAAAAAAAGTACATTATTAATAACAGAAAATTACACACAACTCATTGCATTTTCTGCCTTCCTGGTGCCTTGTGGCGAACACAAGCCATCTGGTGGTAAAGGAAGCTAACTCAAAATGCCATTGACCCATGTCTATTATCCACAGATTGTGCAGTGTCATGGCTGCTTTTTGAGGGACATCACATGACTGCGACGACATATGATTTTCCTCTCTCTTATTCCTCCCTACGTGCTCTTTCATGGTTGCAGTTTTACAGAGTTAATGCGGCGTGTCAAGCCTTTTTAATGGGTTGCACAGAGGTTTGGGAAGCATGGCTTTAAATAGAAATATATGCAACTATAACACTAATGGCTAAGGAAGGAACAGGACTGAGAGGCTGAAGTGAACTACAATTAAAGATGGAGTCGCACATGTTAAGTTGGAAATGCAACAGTTAAATTACTTATATTTCGTTTGAACTATATATTTAAATATTTACACACTAAAAGTTGGAACCTATTAGTTAATAAACCAAATATATATAATATAAACAAATATCTAAAATCAGTGTCACTTAGTTTATGTCATTTGTAGACGTGGACACATTATTTCTGAGCTAAGGCCAGATTAGAAGTAAAAAGTCCAAATGTTTGGAGCAGTGTGGTAAAGAAAGAAACGGAGAGAATAGGAAGTGAACTGGTTTTGCTGAGGAGGCGAGATGAAGAGAAAGGAGAACAGCAGCAAGATAAAAGACATTTCTGAAATAGCCCTCCCCTCGTGGTGAAGTGGTGCATCCCCGACAAAAGAGTGACTAAGACTTGTTTTCTTTTTTCTTTTCCTCCTTCCTCTTACTGATACTGACAGACTAAGGTGAGATTTTTTTTACAGTTAACAAGTTTCAAGTTTACCTTTGGAAAGTTCATTCTTTGTTACAACTGTAAAAGTTTAGCAAGTTGATGTTTATGCAGATGAGATTCTGGTTGGTTGGTTTGTCCTGTAAAATCAAAGGTTCAGTCAGCACAATAGACACGTGCCTTATCAAAAAACCTTCAACGTGACATCAAGTACGCAACTGCTCCTGTGCAGGTTTCTCCAAATAATGAAGCAGGAATAAAGAATAAGGTAATTTCAGAAATATTGGAAAATATATTTTCTTTGCAATAAATATATAAAATTTTCATGTTTAATGTGACTACTTTATGTTATATCTTCTGAGACATAACTGCTAACTGTAACAGTTAACATTTTTTTACTGCCCTGCTTAGAATAGTTTTCTTCTGGCTTAGGCATGGGGCAACAGCAGTAAAGAGGGGTCTTGCAGAATATTTATGCCCTTATCTTTTTGTTAAGCCCCTAGGGCTCCAGATATCCATTTCCATGTCTCCTTCCCTGCCTCCTCCTTCCCTCTGCTTCTCTTTCCTACTTATCCTTCTCTTGTTCTCATCTGACGGGGGCAGAGAGGAAGACAGTCAGACAGGGAGGAGATGTTACTGATGCTCTGTTACTCACCCACACACACATCTGCACACGCACGCACACACACACACAGACATATACTGTACGTCCATGCACAGCTGAACTTACACATTGGCCCAGCAAGCTCAATGGCTCAACTCAGAGCAAGCGCACACATAAACACCCGCTTGTGTCCGTGCACATATGACCTTACTAATTTAATCGCACACAAGCGAAATCTTTGACTGTAGTGGATGTACACAACATGACAGACATGTACGCACACACCCACGCATGCACATGCACACACACTGGGACTGATAAGGGGAGAGAGTGAAAACACACATCCCTCCTGGCACCCACATGCTCAGAGCCCAGCAGAGGTTGGAAATTCTCATGAAAGGAGTTGTATATTTGGAGAAGACATATCATTAAGATAGGCGGAGGGAAGAGGGAAGGGAGGGAAGGATGCGCAGAAACTTTCCATCTGCTCTTTTAAAGAACATGTTATTGCTTTTCTCACTGAGGGCCTTTCTCTCTCTCCCTCTCTCTCAAGCCGCTGAACCACAGCCAAAGGCCGTTAAGAGACACCAGAATCACTCACAGACAATATTAAAACTGGCCGACTTGTTGCTAAGCGAGAAACTAAATCACAGTGTTTTGACAGATAGGAGCTAATTTGGCGGTTTAGAAAAAAGGAGGACAAAAACAGTTTTAATGTACTGGGTTTCTGGCCCTCTCTGCCTGGTAATTCTTGCATTACATGAAAACCGTGAGATATGTAGCACTTTAAAGGTTGTATTAGGGGAAGGATGCAGTGGTGGCAGAAACTGTAAGATCTATAGGTGTTATATTATTCCATTTTAAGTGTTTGAATTAAAGTTACTGTGGGAGACTGTAAGATCTGTGCTTTGGTTACTGCTCACAGTATTTGTGTCTCAGAGAACAAACTCATGCCACCACACAATTTCTCCCAGTGCTGCTCTTTTCAGATTAAGATTTTGTGTGTGTCTGTGTGCAACTAGTTGTACTGTATATAACTGCCTGTCTGCTTGTGTTTGCTGGGCAGCTAGAGGGAGGAAAGCATTGAAACAGGGTGTATTTGTGCTGGATCGTGGCCTCTGGCATGGCTGGAGCCCCCCTGATATCACGAGGCAGACACTCCTGGTTCCACAGATCTGTGACACATAGAATGGGCACACTATTCTATTCATGGCAGGAAAACGTAACAGACGTGTTGATCACATCACTTGCTTTACTATGTCAGTATTTAGTGTTGGTATCTATAAGGAAAAAGGTTTAGTGTGTTGGGAAAACACATTTCAATACGCAGGCAGATTTGCAGTTACTTTAATTTTGGTATCATCTGATCAGTCTACAGTATAGAAGATACTTGTTCTCACACACACAACACACACACACTCACACGCGCGCACAGAGTATATGAATGGACAGACGGTTCACATGCATATAGGCACACACACACAGACACACAAAAATGATTGTAGAAAAGAAGTGGACATGAATTTGGCCAGAGGCGACAATGCAATTATAACTTACTGCATGAAATTAGCCTCCTTGTGTTCTCATTCCCCACAACCAATCACATGGACAAGGGGAGGCTGAAAAAAACTGTCTCCTCACTCCATGTCCCAGCATTAAACACAATCCTGTTCATTATGCGCTGAAAAAACTGTTATGAAAAAATAAAAACGCTGGCGCCGCACTGATTTTTCACGTCTGATAGACTATGAAGTGTGTGTGTGCTTTTGTTAATATACTGTGTAGATGCCTGGTGCCTGTTGTAGGTCACAATAACATGAGATACTAACTATATAAATGTTAGGGTCCTGTCATTATTGCATGTTTCTATTCTTAATATATATAAATTGAAGATTTTGCATTGGTGCTGAAAAGCCTAAGCTCATGCAGCCACGCCCTTATTTTGTTGTGGATTGTTTTATTTAAGTTTTATTTAATTAAAAAGGACGTAGTGGAATTGTTGGTATTACTGGCTTAACATTCTGTGTAATACTGCGTCATACGTGACCACATAAGTTGTGATCTCTGCTGCAGAAAAAAAAACATTTTTTTCATGTTGTTGAAATGATACAGAGAATATATGAATATATGAAGCTTTTTTTTTTTATAATGTCACTGTAATGTGACAGAAATCACAGGGCACTCGATAATTGGCATCCATAGCTTGCAAAATGAAAACACTTCTGAGAAATGAATCATTCGGCTGTATTTCATGATTGTCGTTAGTTATTTATGTATCTCCTTTTTCTTTCCTAAAAGTATACATGGCATTTTGGAAGATACATAGTTCTCCAGTTAGAGCTATCCCTCCCTCCTCTCCTCCTCTCCTCCTCTTTTATGGCCTGCCTATGGTGTTCAGCACAGTCCATGTCTTGTCTCAGTCATGAACAGCACTTTGTCCTCCACGAACAAGGCTCCGTCCAACTGTGATACCCCCCACTCTAATATAAATCAACACACTCCCTAAGTTCACATTTATCCAATTTATTCATTCTATATATTTAAACAGGTGGCTCAACTTTAACTGTTCTCAGCTGGCTGGCGGCTGGAGGAGGGAGTGAGTTTATATTTAAGTGCTGGGCTTGAAGTCAGTTATCTTTCCAACAAATGACCAGTTGTTTATCATGCACACATATTTTTTTTTAAATTAAACTAATTTATCTTGTATCAGTGCAATAATCATTTATAGTAATCATGAACAAATTCTTGAAATAGTGAGGCTTGATTAGGAAAATGTTGAGATAAAGTTAAATGAAATTTCAGATAAGAGGAAAGTTGCTGAGGTGGCACTGTGTACTTTACTGGGGGGATTTTCGTTCCTGTCTTAAGCTGGAACTCAAATGTTTGAAAATCAGGAGGATGTATGTAGTTAATTTTTCTTACAAACTGCTGAGGTGATTCTAACAAGGTGGCAAACTTAACAGAGCCATGTACAAAAAGGATAAAAGCAACCAGCAGCAATAACGACAAGAGATTTTACACTCTCTTGTCTGTATTCCATTGGGTTAACCCTACATATTCCCAGCTCACTGATTACATATGCAGTGGGGGTGAAAGGGGGGCCGTTGACGCGAATATATTTGTGTAAGAGGCTGCCTAATTACCAGAGCTGGTTCTCCACTTCACTTAACTTTCTAATTGGCTTGCCTTTTTGGCTGCCATTAATTACAAGATTTCATATTCCATTAATGATCGTGGAGAGAGGCACATTAACGTGCACATACTCACAATATACATACTGATAGACGTACACACAGGCGCATACTGACACCTACGCATCACTGAGCATGAGCGCACGTCTCATTTTATACCACTCATTATGCAGTATGGTTTTGTGTGTGTGTGTGTGTGTGTGAGACTGTGTAACCTGTGCACTGCAATATCTCTTTCTCTATTAAAAGGCACATCAAACCCCTTTTTTTCAACAACAAGAAGCTTCATTAAACAATTTGTAGTCAGACTTTTCTCATACACGTCTTTCTCTCCTGCAGCATCCCTACCCGTCAGAAGAACAGAAGAAACAGCTGGCACAAGACACAGGTCTCACCATCCTACAAGTGAACAACTGGTGAGTCATTTCAGAGTTTACATGTAGTCGATTTCAGGAGTTTGACCCCCCAGGCTATCCTAGTTCTTAATGATCGGAATTAATGCCTCCACTCCTCCCCTACTTTCACCACACACACACACACACACACACACAAACACACACCCACCACTTATTGAATCATCCTCACCAAGATCAATTCATAAACAGATATGGCCTGCACTGATTTTTCCAAACCAGCCCAACTCAACCCAAACATGAGCATTCATGTTAACTAAGAGTCAAAGTACCATCTGAAAACATCCAATAAAATCACACTGCATGCGCAAGTTATACAAGAATGATCACTGGAGTAGTGGTAAGTTTGAGAGTAATTACAGGGTTTACTCTGGCTGATTTATTTGGGGGGGGTGGGGGGTTGTGGCTTTTTGTAGCAGCTTGTACTGTACTGTGATAAACATTTGTTTTAATCAGTCAGGGAACATCTTGATCACCATTCATTCTATTTTGCTAAAACTGTAAGATTTATTCTAGTTTATGTTTATTCAGTTATCCTAAAAAGTTCTACTGTTACACAGATATTGAGACATTTATTTACATTTTTTATATTAAAATTACTGCGAAAAGTGCAGTTAATTTTTCCCTGTTAGATTGTAGCACTGGCTGCTCAGGTTCCTCTGATAACCTCAACTAATTTTACTGAGTGTCCTCTGATCATAGAGCCTTTTACACTTTATTAATTTGTGTGTGTTTTTACGTAGTGCATCTGGAATGTGAAGTTGTCTTTATTAACAGGGAGCTTAGCTTAAAAGGTGCACAGCCTGATTGCCAACCTGCCTTTGCAAATTAGTGCTCTGTAAGTGCCAACTAGCCTGTTAATTAGGCACAAGCGTGACTGGCTGGCGCCATAAAAAAGGTTGCTAACTAGCTGTTTTGACCTTAGGTAGCACTATATAAGGTAGAAAGGGGCCCTATGTCCTTGTGCAGCTAGTCTTATCAGAGAGATGGCTATCAGCACATCCTTAGTGTTATATATGTCTAATTAAAGGGGCTGGAGTCTGCGTAACTGAGGCAGGGCCCAGGCAGAGGGTGTTTGATCTGAGTGGCCCTTAAATGAATCCTTGAGTGTATCAGTCAGTTGCTAGGTATGAGCATGAAAGTGGAGACTGCAGAAAGGCAAAGAGCAGCAGAACAAGAGCGAGAGAGTTAAAGAGCCAGACAAAGTGAAAAATAGATGAAGAGAAAGAGAGAAAGATAAGCACAGAAAGAGATGAGACATGATAAATCCCTATTACCAGCAGTCTAATGATGTTAACATTATTCCCAGCCATTGTTCAATCTGAGACCTCTGAGACAGACAGACGTTAGATTAGGGTATGGTGTATCGGTCTATGGAGGATTCATTTTATGCTGGGCCAAAAACAATGCACAGAAAAAAGCCTCCTGACCAGAGGGAATCCTGTAGAGGTTATCAAATCACGTGATCTCTCTGAAATCCACGGGGGATCAATTCTTACAGCCGAGATAAAGTCGAGCTCTGTGTGTGTGTGTGTGTGTGTGTGTGTGTGAGAGAGAGAGAGAGAGAGAGAGAGAGAGAGAGAGAGTCAGACAGTCACATGAACAGTAGCTTGGTCACTTAAGGCTGACTGTGTGCGCTCATTCTGTTTGTTATTTTTATTGGTAGGGGGATAGCAACACACCCTGAAGGTGTGTGTACGTATTTGTGCAAGACCTACACACACTGTGTAAATCGTGGGAGGTTAATCTTGGTTTGTGGAAGGTGTGTGTGTGTGTGTGTGAGAGAGAGAGAGAGAGAGAGAAAGAGGGGAACCGGGGGTGGTTAATCTAAGGGGTATTAGCTGTTAAACCCTGCATGCTGGGATCCCACTACCCCCTCACATATTTTGTTGTATACAAGTGTGTTTGTGTGTGTACACGCTTGTCCATGGGCATATTTCCATGCATAGATGTTTGCGTGAATACATTGTACCATGAAAGGGTGATCGAGAGGGAAAACAAAGACAAAAGAAGAGGTTATGGAGAGATAAAGACAAATAAATTCAGAAGAGGGTAGACTGAAGTGAGGTAGGAGAGGGAAGGCAGAGGTGGAAGGAAAAATAAAACTGATAATAGAAAAGAAAGAGAAGAAGAGACAATAAGAGAGGGAGAGAGATGAGGAAAAAGGTTACGTTAGGGGAACTGCCATTTCGCAGGCGTGTTGTTGTGCTGGTTGGGAAGCCCCGTCATTGGGTGTCTCCATAGCAACCCGCGGTGATGTTACCTCCTGACCCACTGATTTGGTGAAGTCAATTTCCCTGGCTGTGATTCTGCTTGTCAGTGCTGTTGAAACACGCACGCGCACACACACACGCACGCATGCATACTGTACACAAATACATGCATGTCACACACACACACACACACACTTTCTCATGCTTTCACTTCCACCAAATCAGGTCTACAACTGTGAAATCAAGCCTAAGAGTACTTCAAAAAGCATAAAACACTTAGTGGAAGTGTGTTTCATGGTCATACGCAGACCATCAGTGTTGGATTCATGTCGAATGGCTGCAGATGAACTGTGGGTCATCCACGTTTGTTGCTGTCCCAGGAGGAAAACCCAACGGTGAAAAACATGTGCATCTGACAAATAAAATGCGCACTGCAATCTTGTCACATGTTCCAGCTACAGGACATTATGAACACACTCTTTTCCTATCTCTGTCATACAGACACACATGCACATAGACCTTTAATTGACATGTGTGTGCAATGTGGTTTGTTTCACATATATAATCACACTATCTCCCATCTACCCACATACTGTCTTCCTCCCTCCCTCTCTCTCCCTCTCTTCCTCTCTGTCACGCACTCACACACACCATAGATGTGTTAACACACATGTTGGTGTGTATTATTGATGAGCAAGCACACGGTAGGGCTCAGCAGATTAAATAAAAATGCTAAAGGCCGGCAAGGGGCGCAGATCACTCATGAATTATTGGCAGAAATACTCTGCACCAGGGAATCTCAATTTGAATGGAGAAAGTGTGTGTGTGCATGTGCGTACATGTCTTTATGTAGTTGTATGGACAAATTTTACAATTGTTGTGAGGACATTTTGGGCATTATGAGGACATCTTGGCCAGTTCTTACAACATCAAAGTGCTGTTTGAGGTTAGAACTTGGTTTTAGGGTTCAAGTTAAAATTAGGTTTAAGTTAGGGTTATGTAAAAGATCAGTTAGGCATGTGTTTGTCATGGTTTATATTAGGGTTAGAGCTAACGAATGCATTATGTGTGTCCTCACAGCCATTTGTATGTGGTAATGCATGGTGACATTTACACAACAGAGTCATATGTAAAGAATGTACTCATACTGTACACACCCAAATGCAAATACTCTGACACATCTCTACATAGTAGTCTATACAGTACTGTATATACATACACAAAAAAAAGTCCTACATGCACATCCTAGTACGTAACATAGGAGTGTATTCTTCCCACACACTTAGAAACACACTTAAAAAAGAAAGACACAATAAGACAATACCACGACCTGTCAGTAATGACATGAGAGAGACGTTATCACTTTGTCTTAGGTTTAAGTATCAGTATAAAGTGTCCTTGAGCAATAATCTCTTTACCTGCTAAAATTAGGCAGCAGCTAAAAGCTCAAAGCATAACATATAAATGTCTTTCTTCTGCTACTTTCTTTTTCTCTGCCTGTAGTTAGTATCTCTCTGCTAAGTTCTCCTAACGCTCCGGTGATGTAAAAATCAATGGAGAGGTCATCAGGTTTCCCTTGTTGGCTGCCCCTCCCTTTCCTGCCTGCAATTTAATAATGCGCCTTTAAAGGCAGTGTTTAAGCCCCGCCGAGCGATTGTTTTGTCAATAAGACCTCCTTTTACGAACGTCTTAAAAGCATGCACAGGGAGAGAACGAGGGAGAACGAAAGACAGGGAGAGAGTGGACGGATGTTGGAGCTACTTAGGAAGGAGCAGCGTGGCATGTGCATATATGTCGCTTATCAAGTTTCTGAAAGGATGAGCAGAGGGGAGAGAGAGGTGTGGGAACGGTATTAGTGGGAAAGAGAGTGTGAAGAACATAGAAACCTGGACGGAGAACAAGCACGTACTGTTCTTGTTCTTTTTCGTAACGGTGGTAAATTTGTATATACAAATTTATAAGTGTTCTCCAGTGAGAATATAGAATAATTCTGCTTTATCAACTTGGGTCTTATTTTCTTAGGCTTGGCGGTTATGATAACATTGTTTCGGAAAGCTCTGACAAAGACAAAAAGAAGTCAGGCAGGACAAGAAAGTCAGATGATCAGACAGGTTTTAAACAAATTCCAAGCTTAACCAAACAAATGGAGGAGAAACTGGGAAATGATCCGCTGTAAGTGACCCTTACAGCTTACAGACAGAAATCGAAGTGCGTGTACAGTTTTCCTGTTGAATGAGGAATTTTACAGACATTTTGTGCGCAAACACTTTTGGTTTTACAAATCTGGCTCAACTTTTATTTGGTTTAAAACCTGTCTGATCCTCTGATTAGATCTGGCAAAGCTCTAAGATCAAAAGCAACAATTTTATCACAACTAATAGAAGTGATGGTCCAAAACTACATAAACAAGTTTTTTCCTTTCATTAATACGAGAGAGTGTGGTAGAGAGAGATGAGTATGATTCAGTATGTTGACAAGCCAGAAAGAGAGATGCTGGAACTTGTTCACAGAAAGCCTACTGAGGTGTGTGTTTTGGAATTAGCAAGCCCAGTTTCAGTCCATGCCCTAAAGCCTGTTTCATACACTGCACCTCTGTCAACTTGCTTCAGCCTGAAACTCCCTGACATTACAGCAAATTCCACACACACACACACACACACA
>JAUBNQ010000007.1:17807564-17823551 GCA_032353495.1 Ctenopoma kingsleyae | reverse complement strand
TGTGTTTGGAGATGGTTCAGGAACTGTTGGCCTGCCAGTAAAGACTTATATGTATTGCTGACTCAAAACACAGGAGTCCTGTCTAGCAGCCTAGCTGCAGCCAAACAATACTCAGACTTGGTCGTTTTACCCCTACATGACCTCACTGGAACCTTACTTGTCGAATGTGTCTGTGTTTTGTAATCATTTTTATGTCTGTGCATGTGTGAACATGCATATAACCCTAAGGCAAAATGGAAGATACCACACCTTCTCTACAGACCTAATGCACACGACGTATTACTATAGAAGAGGGCAAAAACCAGAAAGGATTATGGGAATGAGCTGGTTGTATGTTTTGTGTGTTGGAGTATCATGGACCTATAACATGTAGGTATTTGTAGCCATTTTATTGGTCTGAGCAGCTCCAGGGAAAACGGTGAGAATGATGCTACTAGTTGACAAGTGAGTGCATGTAGTAGAATGCACACTGTTCACTACATTTGTAACTGTGTGTATGCATCAAGGTGCTTGTACGTGTTGAAAGCTGCTCATACCATTTTGGAACAACACAGTTCGCACAATATTAGGCATGGCTTACTTATAGCTATTTTCTGCACAATCCACATCTCAAACTTTAAAATTCTTCACAACCAGTGGTTGCCAGGCTGGGTTCAGAACTCACCTAAATGGTCTCAAGATACATCTGAGGTGGTCACAAGATGACTGAAGGGATAAGAAAGAAAACATAACTGAAGACCACAAAAAGTGCAGTGCAATGCAACAAAAGCCAATAAGTGATGTTTGTCTTGTGTTTCAGTTAATTTTGTGTGTGTTAGAAGCCACCCTATTTCTAAAATTGTATGGATTTGTGTGTGCCTGTTGAAAATAGAGTTCTGCAAACAGCCGTATTAGTTTATTTAAGCTAATCTGGAGCATCTAATCAAAGCATCTGACCTGGGAACCACACTGAAAAAAGGAGGGAGGAAGATATGTGGGGAAAGGAAAAGGATATGATTTACGAGTTAACTCATCAACTCAAGAGAACAAGGGGAGAAACTCATAACTGTAATTCCCTCACACACCCACATGCAGTAGGCACTCATACTTATGCAGATACATGCACATGAGTTCACTGCTACCCCCTGCTGTGCATAAGAGAATACGCGAGCTCTATAATAAAATAACTAATTACTTAAGAAGATGGAGATGTACTGGGACACAGGACGAAATAATAATGTTCTGCAGGGATACAGTGTGTGACAGAGGAATGGGTATGGTGTGTGTATGAGTGTGTGTATTTGCTCTATCTTGCTGTATGATTGCTTATCTTGTGATTTATGGCTGGTAACTGTATTTGTGTGGAAATCAATGACTTCTGTGTGATCTTATTTTTTAATAATTATTTCATGCAGTATCAAAATCACTTTTACAGAAAAATCACTGCTTAAAAAATAATTAATTCCAAAAGAATTAAAGAAAATAAATTCAGATAAAATAACAGAACAGTGTAGTTTGCACAAGTGCGCGTGTGTGTGTTCAGTGAGTAGGAAGGATATATGGGCTAGGCGTTAATTGTGGTTGAGCAGTAGACAATCGATGCTAGCCGCGCACTGACAAGATGATGATAAGCTACATGATTCTACCCGTCAGAGCCTGCTTTCTTTTTAGTGCTTTTAAATCACATTGATTGGCAGCTAGAAAGAGTGTGTGGTTACACGGTTATTTTAAGCAACTTTCAGATTTGAATATGCATGTAAACCTCTATCGTCATGCACGGAAGTCTAACGCCCGGGTCCTGATGTGTGTGCGATTCTGAGACATCCAGTGTATAAATTCGAACTGTGTGTAGGACTGTGCATGTGTGTACATTCTCTCAGATTACTAATATAATATTGGTAGTGAGTGCAGAGGATGTGTGTATACACAGTATGTGTGTGAACATTTGTGTGTTTCGGGGGTCTCATATTACTAATATAATATTGGCAGTGGGCTCAGGAGATGTGTATGTGTATGAGTATGTGTGCCACAGAAACTGAGAACTCCACCTGAATTTAAATCAATGAGCTCACACAGTAACCTTTTGTATATCCAATCTGCATCTTTCCACTGCTCGTTATTAAATTATCCCCTAATTGGTCACGCAACAAAGGCAGCTGATGAAAAAGACAATTTCTTGCTTTTAATTGGGCATTTCACGTGTGCTTCGTGTACACCTGTGTGCGGCTGCCTCNNNTGTGTGTGTGTGTGTGTGTGTGTGTGTGTGTGTCTCGGGTGTAATGAGAATAGGACATTAGCAAGGGCTTGGCAGACGCCGTCGCAATCAGTTCCACTCCTTCCAGAGAAGGAGGGAGAAGGGCGGGTGGATTAATCCAGACATTAGCAGTCTCAGAAGGAGAAATAGATTGGAGGTAAAACAACAAAGAATACAATTCATCCAGTTTCCTAACATGACTTTTTAAAAGCCTTGAGTTCAGGCATAACATGTGGCTGACATGTTTTTTTGATCCACTGTATCATGGGTGCATGCATATGTCAAGCATGTGATCCCGTAGTGAGACTCAAACTCACAACACCAGAGTTTACACCATACTGGACTTCAAGGCCAAATTTTATTTTAGCTTATTCTCCTTCTGCCCTTTTGTCTTTTGATGTTTTTTACCCAACCTTAGGCGTACCACCAGTGGTGTGTCACGCCAAAATAGCCCAGCTATTGTTGCACTGAGCAGAGCTGAATAGTGCAGTTCATTGTGTTGTGATGGGAGGCAGGGGAATGAACAGGCCATAAACACTGGCCCTATAACACCCAGGGGTCGTGCAAAGGTGAAACCTCACTCCCCCTAATAGAGGAGCTCTGCTTTTCTCTTCTCTTCTCTCCATCACTCTTTATCTCTATGAGTCTTCTCCCTTTCTTATTTCCTCTCTCGATTCCCCTCCTCTCTTCCTCACCCAAACCTCTCCCTCTCTCGTAGTCTCTCTGTCAGCTTATTAATGGTCACAGCAAGAGTGTCTGGTTTGCAGACCAGAACCCCTTGCCTTATTTTCCCACTCTCTCACTCCTCCTTCCCTCCCATTCTCCCACTCTCCATCGCTCTGTTCCCCTGGCTGCTATTATGAGAGGCATTTTATCCTTTGTTCCAGCCCCCATGGTGCATCTGGCCTCAGATATGGGGACGACGGGGACAGGAAACCAGCGAGCGTTTTTTGTGAGAGGAGGGGGTTTGGTGGGTTAGAGTGTGGGCTCGTTGCTGGGAGGTGGACTGCCAGTTTCCACCATACAGGGAAGGAATGATAAGGAGGGAGTGAGCAGGAGAAGGAAACCGATACAGAGAGGAACAGGGAGGGAGTCATGATAGGCAGAGTAGCTGTACTTTTAGGAGTAGTAACAGGAGCAGTCCTTGTAGGTTTAGAAACAGCAGTAGTAGTATAGTAGGATCATAACCTAATTATTACATAGTCACTTTAATCCTTGAAGTAAATAAACACTGATGCCATGTTTCTGTGGGGTCACATGAAGTTACAAGTCCATTACATTCCTTCCTGAGCCAAATTGTACCAGAAACAAATGCCTGACTTTCTAACAATTGCACACCTATTGCCAAAACAACCTCCTTTGTTGCATCAGAGTATTTTGTGGGAGAGGAAGGAAAGAACAGTGTGAGAGGTGCGGAGACAGCAATGAAAGACGAGGGGAAAGGAGGTGAAGAGAAGGAGAGGTCAACAGTTAGCAGGCACTGGCCTCAAGTTGACCTCATCCTTCTATAAAGGGTCTGGGGAGGAGAGGAGAGTTAGGAATGCTCAGGCCTCCTCACCCTTCTTGCCCTCTCTCCCTCGCTCCTCCTTCCATATCTCCCCCAACAAAACGGGGTAGCAAAGGAGGAAAGAAGGGAGGGGTTGTTGGTGATAAAACTCCAGACGTTCCCTCATTTGATGGTGCTGTGCCATGTCAGTGCATTCTTACATTCCTTCCTGGCTCTTTCTGTTTCTCTCCCCCCACCAAATTCCAATTCAAAATAGTTTACTATAACACATAGAGAACAAAATGACCAAGGCTTTGAGTTCAGCGGCTGACAAGATCCCTGCCATGTTCACTTGCACTAATCAGCAACTAACAATTGTTCTAGAGAAGCTTAAAAGATGTAACAGAGCTGTTGAATATGAAAACAATGCAGGCTGCTAATCATTCTGTCTTTTGCTATCTGTCTCTGCCACTCTGTCTTCATTTCCCCGCAGCTCTGTCTTTAGAAGGTGATACAGTAGAGATAGCAGGCAGAAAACCAGGAGGAGCACCATAAACAGTGAGAGAGGAAATATTCCAAAAATATAAATGTGTGTTTTACTCACTAAGTAGGGGTCAAACCTTTGTTTCTGTTACCCTTCTCATCTTATCTAGATTTAAATGCTTATTTGTCCAGCTACAGAAGTGTAGCATGACTATTGTGTCCTTAAAGTTCAGCGAACGCTCCCCTCTTAGAGATGAAATAGAAGTGTCTGCTGGAGCAACAGCAGGAACACATAAATCAAGTCAGAAGCCCCAGGAGCCCTCTCTCTTTAGGGTCATTACAGGTCAAAGGGTCATTTCACAAGGGGTTAGGCTGAGCAAGGCCAGAGCACTGGCCTGTGAGAGAGCATGAATGTGTGTGGACGGGTGTAGGAGAGGGAGACACTAAGGCTGTGTGTGTGTATGTGTACAATAAATGGTCTGAACGTGTGCTTTTATTGGAGGTCACGGGGTAAAGGGGTTGATCCAAGGCTACTGTACTGTATACGTACCAAATTCTGCTCCTTCGAAACGCACACACACACACAATTACACTAAAAAGAAGCTCCTGCTGTCACGGAGTAACACATGGGCACCTGTCTTAACAGAGTATCACCCAAAACAATGCCTCTCACCAGTGGCAACGTGGCATGTTTCTGTCAGCAACACTTCCCACACTGCCGCGCTCAAAGCCAAGAGTGTTAAACAGTCAGCAATCTCAGCTCGTTGTGAGGTGGAACGTCTCCAACAAAGCGAGATGGGTCGACATGTTTCAAACAGGCAGAGAGAAATCCCAGTTAAGCCGTGGCCCACAAAGACCCCAGTGTTTAGGCCGACGTGACTGTGTATACGCTGAACCTGTGCAAGTTTGTACAAGCTGCGGAGTTTTGCATTTTGAAAGACAGCTGCCACGGTAGTTAAGGTTGTTAAGATGTGGCTTTTGCCCCGAGTCTATTAGGGCTTTACCGGGGCTCAGGCTTGCTTAGGGAAGAATAATTTCTCCATATCACTGTTATGGTTAGCTAAGAGAAAGAGGTTGGTTTGGCAATGTGTTTGTTTTCGTGCTGTGTGCCAAGATTTTCAAGGTCTTAGTCAGCAATTTTTGCCCAATCTTGTTTTGAGTAATGCATTAACTGTCTTTCTCTGTCTTTGTCCCTTATCCTTCCTGTCCTCCTCCTGCTTTCTTACCATCTATCCTCTTCCCCCCCCTTTTTTTCTTCTTCTTCAGGTTCATTAACGCGAGGAGGAGAATAGTCCAGCCCATGATCGACCAGTCAAACCGTGCAGGCAAGTCACCTGTAGTTTCTATATTCAAGTCGTGCAGGCGAAAGCCATCCACAATCCATGCCCCCAGAGGCCCCTCAGCTGGTAAATACAGAACTGATGCCCCGATCCTGGAATGTCCATAACCCCCAAGGGATTTTCCCTTCACTGTCATGACTGACCTCTAAAATTAAAAACCAAAATCCTGCAACATTAACAGCAACTATTAATCAACTCTGATGTGCCATTTGGAGTGAGAAACTACTTATTATAAACTATATTAATTTGGCTGAAATTGAGTTAACGATGAGTGGATTTGTTTTTCTTGGCCCATAAACAGAACTAGCTGTGTTCTCTGTAAAGTTTGCTCTTAACCCTTTCCTCCCCCCTTTGGCAACCAGGCAAAGAAAAAAAAACACTCAACCCTTCCTCCCTGGGTCAAACCAAAACATAAAGAGAACTACACCCGTTTCTTTCTTTTTTGGGTGACTGTTGTTTGCCTTTTTGGCTCCAGACCTGTTTTTACCCACCTAGCCCCCCTTTGCTCCTTTAAACTCAACACCTCAACCCTATTTGCGGCTGTTTCAGGGAGCGAGGGGAATGAGCGAGCAGTCCCCCTGGTGCATGGCTTGGTTTGGACTGCCGTAAACTTTATTACCTGTAATAGGGGTCAGAGGTCAGGGTGGCATTAGGGGCGCAGTAAAGTTCAAAGGCATTCAGTGGGGCTGAGTTCTTGCTTTTGCTTGACTGACCCCTAAACAGCCTAAATCAAGGGTAAGTGGATTTCTATGAGAGCAGAACAATGGAGACGGGCAAAAAATAGGAACCCTATCAGGTTACACTTATCGTTGCTGCTCAGTTATAGGCAGTACTTACTGCACAAAGCATTTAGGTTGGAGCAGATTCTGAGGCCATTCAGCAAAAATGACTTATTGTTGACACAAATGGAAACTGATGGAGTTTTAGCCCAGAGCTCATTTTGTTCTTTTGATCATGTGTATAACCATACACTGATAGGAGCAGCAATTATGTTAAAAACAGTGTAGTGTTAAGTGCCAAAGTGCTGTGTGGGTCTACATAACATGACGTTATTAAGTATTTAGTAGTATTGTACCTTAAAGCTAAAGGAGGAAAAGAGAGAAAGAAAAAATAAATCCTCTTTGAACAAGAACTCCAGTCATGCTAATAAGTTATACTGGTTTGCTATCAGTTATACTGTAAAAAAAAAAAAAACACTTGTCACCTCTTCCAAATGGACTGAATCTAAATTTAAAACAAAGGTCCTTGGGCGTTTTAAATCTACCATAGTGTGTGCTGAACTCTCCGAAGCTGATCCCTATTAGAGCATTTAGACACATTAAAGTCTACCGGGGGCTTACAGTAGAGAGGGGGCTGCAGACACATGGAGTAGAGTGACATTGAAAGACAACAGCGGCTCCCTGTGTGCACACCAGCCAACAGATGACCCTGCTTCAGCCACTGAGTCTTAATTAAAAGCATTAATTGACCACTCCGTCCCGTCTCTCCAATCCGTCTATCCCTCCCTCCCTCTGTCTCCTCTTCCATCCACAGTAAGTCAAGGAGCTCCCTATAATCCAGATGGCCAGCCGATGGGGGGCTTCGTCATGGACGGCCAGCAGCACATGGGAATCAGACCACCTGGTAAGGCTTTCTCTGCGTGTCTGTGCCTCTCTTTCCTCCCTCACTGCTGTTAGCTCTTTTTCATGCCTTTGCCCTCCTTCTTTTCCCCTCGCCTTCCTCATATATTTTCACTCCTATCTCATCTCCTCTTTCTCACCCTTTTTTTGGTCATTTTTCATCTTATAACTTCATCTGAAGGTGTCGGTGTGTTTTCTACAGTTTCTGCCATGTTTATGGCTTATTCTACCAACATGCTGCTGGTGATTGAAGTGTAAGCTGTGCAGTTTGTGCACCCTCAGACATATTAATGAAGATACACACATACTTTACAAATACCCCCCTCTCTCTCGACACACAAACCAGAACAGGTGTGGTCAATCAAATTACACATCCATCTCCTTGCTCGCTCCCACTCCCTCTCTCTGTCCCTCTCTCTCACGCCATCAGGTCTAATCCCAGAGTTTGTCCTTAAGCTCCTCTCCTCCTCCTCTATCCCCTGTTTTCTGGGATTCTCTCAAGTCTCTAACCCTATCTCACCCTCTGCTCAAAGTCAGCAGGTTTGGATAAACTGTGAGGCTACTTAACCTCCCTCCTAACCCCCTTCACCGCACCTCGCTCTGCTAGGTTTAAGCCAGCGTCCTCTATGCTATGTTGTTTGTCAGGGTAGTTTCAAAGCGAAACCATCTCAAGCATTTACCTCAGTGTTTTCTCTTTAACTGTTCTGCTTACACTTGATTGCAATAACTTCAGAAAAAAAAACATTTCTCATCCATCTACATAAACTGTAACTCAAACATGTGTCCACATCCTTGTATGTTTCCCAGGACCAATGGGTGGAATGGGCATGAACATGGGCATGGAAGGTCAGTGGCACTACATGTAGCCCCGCCCCAGTCGGACCAATCGCAACACAAAGGGGGATGTGAGTATACACCGACACACACAGTTATACACACAAATGTAATTAATTTTCCAGCTCAGCAGACACTCTCAGACTCAGGAGTATGGTACATTATTCATATGAACATTTAGTCCAGATGAGGAGGTGAGGATCAGTTTTTACGTTGCAGTTTATAGTGCTGGTTGAAAAATGGGATTCCTTTGTACACACAATGTGAAAGTTATGAGAGTTTTAGATGGTGTAACTCCTTGTGTGGCACGTCTACTCTCCAAACGTACATATTTGGGAATAATCCATTTGCACTTTTATGTTTAATCGAGCTTTTGGTTACAAACAGACTCTTGTTCTTGCCACGCTGATATTTCTGTTACTCTCTCTTTAACTCTCCCACCCTCAGTCGGGTGATAACAGCCTTTGATCACAACCTTGTAACTCTGTGTATGCAATGTTTGCCTGCATGCGTGTGTGCAGCTCGCTCACATAACGGTCCAAAAGCTACAGGACTAAACATCCTTCACATCAAGGAGGACAGGAAAGAAGAGAAGGTTCTTTAGGATAAAAACATGACAATGAGAGAAAAACAACATACATGCTGACATACAGAATACAATTGGCAATTACTGAAGATAATCCGTGATTTAAATATGTTTTGCATGAATGGAAAAATTGTCGTTTGTATAAGTTAAACAGATCGGAGGTGAAGGAAGGCGAATGGGGCAAAGAAGAAGAAAAGGAGTGATGAGAATGAAAGAAGGCGGGGATGGTTTGGGACAGGGGATGGGTGGGAAGTCTAGGGGGGGCAGGTAGGATGTTGCCATGGCAACAGACTGATTGGCAAAAATGTAAGCAGTCGTTGCTGGTGCAAGGAGAGGGAAAGAGAGAAGTGAGCGCCCCTTAAGTGTCATAAATCTGCCGGGTTGCTGTTGATACATGAGCCACATTAATACACACACTACAGGAGACCCCCACCCAACACACGCACACACACACACACACACACCTCTGTGTAATGCGTACACTGTCTCATTCCTTCTTTGTGGTTTCTCTCACAGACGATTTTCCTTTTCTATCTCTTTCACTCAAACACCTTTTTCTGTTTCTCTTTAATTCTCTCTCTCTCTGTCTCTCACCTCCTCTCCCCCTCTCTCCCTCCTCTCCCCCTTTCGCCCCAGGGCCAAATAGACTCCCACATAATTCTGGATGTATACAGGCTTGGTGTTGTCACAGTGCACAGTGTATATAAAGTGGCTACGGGTCCAATCATTCCGAAACATTATTGTTTCATGTGTATATACCTGTGTGGGTGAAAACATACAAATACAAACATTAGCCACTGTGTGGGTGTGCACGCATACAAGCATGTGTGTCTTTATAACTATGTATGTGTGCGTATGCATGTGCATATGTGTGTATGGTAATAGGATTACTCCTGGCACAGGGAGGGGACACAAACTAGTGCAAAATGGAGGAGGTAGCCAGCAGGGTATAGAGCTTAGCTGGGCCTAATTGACTAGATCCAAATTAAATATGCCATCACCAGAGGTGTGACCAATGGATTTGACTTATTCAGTTTACAAAAATAGAGACCATTAACCCTCTGCAGAACGCACGTGCATGTGAGTGTGTGCCACGATGAAAATATGTCACCCTTGTTTCTGTCACAAATGTCCACAACCAAAACAAAGACAAAAAATCTGACACGGAATGGCATCTTTCAGGTTGGAAATGCAGGGAGACATGGTAATAGAAAGGGTGTGCTGTGTGTGTGTGTGTTTATGTACGAGAGTGTGTTAACATGAGGGGCTGGTTCGCCATGTCCAAGCAGCCTCTTTCCAGCAGCTGCTAGCCTTCCCAGCAGACCTTGCTTTAAACAGCCTCAATTTGCCTGCTGAATCTCGTAATTGGGCCACCAGAGGAATCCTCTGCGAGACGGGCAAAGCACAGAGAAGACGAGTAGACAGTGGAAAAAAAAAAAAAGAGAGACAGAAAGAGGGAGGGGCAGATGAAGAGATGGTGAGCAAGAGAAGAGTAAACGACAAGAGGGAGGGGTAACAGGAATGACAAGAGGAAGGAAGTAGGAGAGGGAGAGATGCAAAGAGAAGCTGAGAGACGTGGTGAAGAATATCTACTCTTTCTCATGACTAGTTGTTTCTCTACATCTTCCACCAGTAGCCACCGCTAACTGCTAGCCTGTTTCCATCAACCACTGCTACTTTCATTTCTAGGTCAATTAAATGTAAGTGATGTGTTATATTCTTTCATGACCAATTAAATTAATAGGTTATTATGGGAGGGGGGTGTGGGGGGCGGTTATCTTATTTGATTAAGAGAGCACAGGTTCATTATATTTTATAAGCAATTTTCATTAGCAGAGTTGAGGTTTTGTTACCGCAGGGCTAAATTGAGCGGTTATTGTGCTGGGGAGTGCTGAGCCTTGATACAGAAGGTGTGCCTAGCAGTCACACTGCAACATTAGTTAAAACTAAAGCCAATTAGTCCTGCTTAGTGGAGAGCGTTATGCTTTCCACCCAATGATGATTGCAGAGCTTATATGCCCTTGCGAAACAATACACCTGTCAGCAGAGATGAAGCCCAGCAAGTGAAGCAGAAGTGAGCGGAGCCTTTGATAGCGACGAGAATGACTCTCAGATGACCCTTACCCCCTTTCCCTACTTCCTCTCCCCTGCTTTCCCTCTTCCACGAAATTAGCCAGGGGTGGCCCCCAAAAACTGTAATTTTCAGTTTCAGGACAATAGTTATCACAGGGTGGAGAAATTAATTACGGTGCATAGTGTATAGAATTTTTTTTCTGGGCCTTCCCACTCAGTTTTTTTTTTTTTTTTCAAAAATGTCTGGCAGAACGCTTGAGCGAACGCTGCCTGTAACCCCTTTTCTGCCAGTCTCGGCTGGAGACCTTTTGTCCCAGGATTCATTGCTCCAATCATTAAGAACAAATTTGTTAACCTTCTGCTGAGGCCAAGCACTCTCCCACCATTAACCCCCACCCTGAACTTCTCTTTCTGGTGGATGAACTTTTACCATTAATGAACATTAGAAAAAAATGTTCCCAATGGGGATTTTGTGCCCCTTGGTATTGTCCATGTGAATGTGTGTCCCTGTAGATTTGGTCCCTTTGGAATCCCACTTGGAGGCTCAGGAGGAAGGAGGTCTACAGCTCAATGTATTGATTGGTTGATTAAGTCAAAAACCTTATTAGCAACGTTGCTCTTTCAAGCACGCATAGTGTTTATTAGAGCCTTGAAATGGATTTACGTGGTGACCACGATGCTCTTGTTAATCAACAGCCACAAACGACTGAAAGCATGACCCCCACAGATTTGTCATTGTTGTGCTATTTTGGGATGTTGTAGTTGTCCACTGTCCCATGTCACTTGGTGACTTTGCTGCATGTTCTGGTTAAGTTTCGTTTTGTAGGTAGCGCTGCATAAACCATACACCACCACAACAACAAGAAGAAACTCCAAATACTGTTTCTACTTTTAACGACTTACTACTTTAAGCATGAACATGGTGTACACTGCATTTACGCTTGCATTGCTAATGGCTTAGATTAGATCCATAGAGATATGTAACCCCAACCATCTCACTCCTTGAAAGGAAGCTGATAGAAGCTAGCATGGCTCATTTACTGTAATAGCTCACCTTTCTCTTACGCAAGTTGCACCTATTGTCTTTAGCAGCCCAGGTGTAAACTGATGGAAGAGGGGAATAACAAATGAGGCCCTGGAGTTCACTCCTATTGTCCTCCTCCTGCTGCACCTTCTTGTTCTTTTCGCTGCCTGCCTTTGTGTCATCTGTAGTGCCCCTCTTGTATGTGTGGCAAACACGTGGATGGGCCCTGGGCGCTCTCAGGTGACTTGCGGCCGTGTGAGCCTCACCTCTTTTCTTTTGGTTTTGACAACAATGGCCATGGTTTCTGAGCAGTGACTTTCCACCTGCAGAGATGGATTGCCTCCATTGTTGGCTTTAAAGAGAAGAATGTAGGGAGAGAAGAGGGTGAAGATGGATTTCTTTACTTCATTTTTCACTGTATAAGGAGGTTCGGAGGTGTGCATAGGTTGCACAAGGGGTTTTGGTTGATATGTGACATAGAAAGAATTTTAAAAAATGATTTTATGAATTTTTCATTTTATTATCCTTTAAACTAAATTTGACACCGTAATGCTAACTTGGGTTATTTTAGTTTTAGTTTAATGCCAACTTCAAACAATCAAAAGATAAGTCGGGCTAATTTAAAGTTTTCTTGTAGTCCAGTTAAACAGATTATCCAGCAAATGTTGAGCACTAGACCTCAGTATCACTTGAAGATTGACTTCACAATGTGTGCTTGGTCTCCGAGTCCTCTTCTCCTGTTAAAGCAGTATTACTGGAGGTGTAGGATTAACTCAATAAACCCTCCGATGCTGTCTCTCTTCTCATACTGCTGCACGGTGTTAGTACATGGCGAGCTTGGGTCTGTGTTCAA
Source organism: Ctenopoma kingsleyae (assembly GCA_032353495.1). Classification (NCBI taxonomy): domain Eukaryota; kingdom Metazoa; phylum Chordata; class Actinopteri; order Anabantiformes; family Anabantidae; genus Ctenopoma; species Ctenopoma kingsleyae. The sequence continues at coordinate 17,811,020 of JAUBNQ010000007.1, read as the reverse complement.
ACCCAGATTAACACTATGTTGGTTTAGCAGCATTTCCCATGTACTATATTACTCCTCCAGGGGCTTATCATCAATTCCTGACATGTTCATGTGCTGCTGGTCTGAAATTGTAACCTGAGAGTCTGCTTTCTGAAGTCTAGTGTGATCTATTGTCATGTTTAATCAATGATTAATGCCATCTAACTCATTCAGTAGTTGTTGTTTTTGCAGTTAAATGCTTTCTGCCACAGTGGTGAGGTCAATATGCCAAGTTGCTCATGGATTCATAATGTTTGCACGACTCTGCACAAATATTGATTGCTTTTTTTTTACTATACATTTACATATCACTGCCAACAGGTGAGACTTTGTTGTGCTTAACATCACCACACTTTCACTTTCAAATTCACAGTCAAATAAATGAATAAACAAACTGTGATACTCCTGCTTTGATCATAAATGGCACACTGTTATTAACCTGTGCAAAGCTGACAGTTGATTAATCATTTTAATCTCTTCTTTCCTCAGAACTTCAGGGCAAACCAGAGGATCAACTGTCTCGCAGAGGCCTATGGAGCACGGGAACAGGACTCCCTGACAACCAACAGAAACCCCTCTGTCCACCTCCAGGACCCAGCAACAATTTATTCAGCTGATATCTGCAACGGTGATGCACAGAAAATCAGACCTCACCCAACCCAGATGATCCCCCCAGTAGACCCTGCTTCTTCTCTGGTGGGCACTACACTTTGCCCCCTTACCACTGCCCACTAGGTTCACATGGGTTCCTCCACTGAAAGTGATTGCGATTGCATCGATGACACACGAGAGACACACTGGGTCGTTTGCCTGTACCTTCAGCGAATGTGGCACCCAGCGATATACTCTAGACTCTTTGGCAAAGAAAAGAGACTTCCTTTGAAGAGCACTCCAATCTTTGGGACGATGGAATTGGACCAAGGAGAAGCCAATGTCTGTATCTGACAGGACACTATCAAAGCAAAAGAGGTGCCCTTTAAAAATATAGTGGATTGAAACATGGAAGTAGGGAAAGCAAGAGAAAAGAAATTAAAAGTATAACTATATCAACCCCTTGTTTGGGAAGTGAGTGGAAAAGAAAATATACTGTATACTGTTGTAAAATTACGCTGGACTCTCACAAGAACTGGGAATTTAAGTATTGTAAATGCTATTGTATTGTTCTGCATATTATGTTGTTTCTAATAGATTTTTTTAAAAAAAAGGATGTGAACTTTTTTCTCTTTTTGTTTCTCTTTCCACACTATGTGTGTGCAGTCTCTCCTTCAAATTTGACCTTCTGCCCCCTCCCTCCATTAAATCACAATGCATTTTTAAAAGAAAAAAAAAGTGAATAAACGGACAGTTTGATCAGCTGACCTCTCGCAGACCTTTATTTGGATGGTAAGAGAGTGCGATGGCAATTCAGATGTCCTGTTTTTGTTTTGTTTTTTAAACGTACAGTACACACAGCTCATCCACAGACATGCACGGCGCAAGTAACTTGTTCTACTGTTGCTGTGTCTGCATCTTGTGTGATTTTTTTTTTTTTTTTTTTTTTTTTAAAAGCTGTTTTCATATGTTCCTCTACTGGTGGAATATGTTGGCATAGAAAATTCTTTGACAATTCGGGGTCACATTAAACTCGTTTATAACTCATAGGAATGACTCCAGACACATCAAGATAAACAGTTTCTGACAAACTAATATTTTGGATGTACAAAATATTTAATTCAGTTGTTGTCCAACTTTTCATTTCATCCATTTTATACTGTTTACACGAGGGCAGGCGCAATGTTGTTGTCAGCATGGCTAACATCATGGCAGGCTACAAAGCTTCAGTCTGACTGGGAAACAAGTGTGTGTCCCACAAACGTGTTTCCTCTTTTTCTGTTTGTATGATTGAAGGCCTCTGAAACTCTATTCCAGTGTGTTAATGATGTGTTTTATGTCACAGTCACAAGGACAGGTACTTGCATGGCCAATGGATTCTCTTGCCCTCAGTGTTTGATGTGGCCTGATGACAGGGAGAGACACAGGCTATGGGAGAACACCATTCATACCACAGTCCATTCAATTTGATTTAACCAGATGATGTAATGCTGATCAATAGACAGGAGAGAATGTAAAAATCACACGGTGCGTATGTGGCAGTCTGTATGTGAGGGGGAACGTGCCTGTATGAGTGTGTATGTGTATACATGCTTGTGTGGGTTATCAATGCATCCATTATCCATTGCTTCAAACATGTATAACGCACATCTTTAAGATTCCTTTGAAGACAACTCATGATTCTTATGCTTTTACTTTGAAGGGTATATATGTACATCTGTGTTGTAAATAAATACTTTTTGTTCAAATAACAACAATTCCCAACTAGTCTCACATTATCTTCCTATATGCAGATATAACTAAAACACATTACTAGTTATTCAGTTATTTTAAAAGAAAGCCACTTACTCACAGGTGATGCAGTGAACCTAAATTACCCACAAGCATATTTACATGTCAACAAATGCCCATTGAAGAAAGCTCCGTTTATACTTAAAGGAACATGCACTTAAATCAAACCTTCCACTCCTCACTGCTGTGGATAATGTGCAGCTAATGCATGAGCTATGCTGTCATTTTCTCACACACGGGGAAGGGAAGCGAGGAAAGAGGGGCTCGACAAGAAAGCGAATTATCCTTCATTTAGCATTAAAATTCATTTAGGTAAAATTGCTACAAACATGTAAATGGGAAGATTAGTTCTCCCTCACGCCTTGTTGCCCGCAGTCAAAGGACTCCGCTTAAAGCCCAGCGCTCTGCAGCCGATGCCGTCTCCGGGATACACCGCACTTCAGGAGGGGGAGGCTGAGCTGACTGAGGAGAAGGGCCGAGCGAGTTTTGTCTAATTAATACATTTCGGAGAGCAGCCCTGCATCCCAAAGTCACTGTCTTGTTTTCTGAAAACAACGAACGAACAAGAGAGAGTCTGTTTCATCCATAACAATATGCGTGTATAAATCAATACTCTCCCCTTCTTCCTCTCTACTTTTCCTCCGCGCAACTATTGTGTTTTTATTGCCTTTGCCGATGTGAATGCTATTTACACTAAAGAAGAAGAAAGAAAAAAGACACGCTCTTAAAAAACCCAGGCGACGTTTTAATTGCTTCGCCTCTCCACCATGGTTGGAAAATCCGAGGCTGTGAAACGTGAATTCCTGAGCCTGTGGCCGCTGGGAGCTGTGGAGACAGAGGAGAAAGCCCATGCTTGACTGCCCTCTTTAGGGAGGCCTGGTAACTGTCAGGGGCAGGGACGTTTGGAGATGGCAAACAGCACCAACCCTCATTTTACGCACAGGCGTCCAAAAGCACAAAAGCGCACAAATACGCGTTTGGACATTTGATAAAAGTGGAAAAGCTGTGGGTGCAACAATAGAGTGCACTGCAGTAACACAAAAGAAAAAGGGTTTT
>JAUBNQ010000007.1:17772028-17790558 GCA_032353495.1 Ctenopoma kingsleyae | reverse complement strand
GAATTACAAAAAATGTGTTCAGAGCATATACTATACATTATATATACACATTTTACAGCTGTAACATTTTTCCACTGCAAAACATTAAAGAAAATCCACAACACTGTTGACTAAGCTTTAAAGCTTCATTTAAGATTATCAATCACCCCCTCCTCACTTGCTCTCCTGCCACCTCCACCAAAATAATCAGGATAATTTCTATTCATTATTACACCTCCATTTATCTGCGAGACGAGACGTGGGGAGGACGGGGTATAACTCTGAGGAATAACAATACCATTAAAAAGCCTGTGCAGCAAATATCAATCATTGTTGCCGTTAATGTCCCTCCAGCCTATTCAGATGGCCTCACTCTTTTCCTAATGTCCACCCATCTGTGTGTGTATGTGTGTGTGCGTACAAGTGTGTGGCTGTTGTATTCATATCCTTTAATCAACAATCACTGCATCTGGGCCAGATAATGAATGGCATTGTTTATAACCTCACTCCTGTATCGGGTGATAAATGCATACGCGCCTAATGCTACCATTTGAATAAGAAATGAGATTATGCTTTATTTTAATATCAAGGAGAGATTGTGTTAATATAAATTTCTAGGAAAAGTTGGGAAAATGATGATGGTGACGATGATGTTCCATTTCGTCAACCAGCCAAAGGATTAAGCCGCGGCAATAAAAGTGAAGATGCAAAATGAAGTTATGGAGCAACTGTTTGTGATTCAAAGCCTGTGACAGTAAGACATAAACAGGAGTGGTTAAAAGCAGAGGAAAGCATTCAAGTGGAAACTGAATTTATTAAGACACAAACTGACAAAAACAAATTCTGAGAGCATTGCTCAAACTAAACTCCACCACACAAGGGCTTATGTGTGTGCTAAAGCTCTTATCGTGTTTATTTTCCATTCTGACACATTTTGCTAAACGGCCTCACCACGTAACACAGCGTCCTTTGTGCACTTTATAGTTGTAAAGTGGTGGAGTGAAAGCAAATGTAGCTCAGACATCATCAAAATTAGGCAGGAGGTGTTAAGAACAAGATGAAATATTGTATGTGCTGATTACCACATTGACTACAAACGTTCAGTGTCGCTGACCTTGAAGTTGTATAAGAGTGTGTGTATATATATTTAGTTATGTATAACACACACTTATATATATAAAAATAAAAAAATCTGTTTAACGGATTTATCTAGTGCACTATGTTTCACACTGCAGCAGTGTATATTATCCATAAACTTCTCAGTGATTTAACTATATTTTGAAAAGTAATAAAAAACTGCTTATGCAGTTTTACTAATGTTTTGCATGATGAATTAAAGAGGTAAAAGTTATGTTAAGTATATAAGTACTAAAAAAAATCCCTGAACCCTGCATATTAGATCTCATTTCATGAAGAAAAATACATTGCAGACAATTTCCTGGCACTATTTCCTCAGTGACATTATCCCACTGGAATAGCAGTCGTGCAGTGTTACAACCCTGCGTGTTGCCACAGTGGAATACAGATAGAGAACAGCTCGGCATTTGCTACCCGGGGACTCGAGCTGTCCAAATCTTTGACAGTTTCTTAGCATCTCCCGGCTCTTAAAATGTGAAAGATTCCAGCAACAGATAGGAAACCTTTGAGCACTTTATACTCCCACCCCCCAACCCTCCACAAGGCCACCCTCCATATCAGGCAGAATCATTGATAAAGACAGCCTTTCAGGGATGACACTGATAGCTTCTCCAAAACCATTCAAAAAGTGATTTGCCTGCCATTTTAGCTGCTGCTGCTGCAGTCTTTATGATGCACACGTGTCCAGGAAGACATCCAGACTGCTTATGCAGAAGAAATTAGGTGGGACCTTAAATAGGCCAGAAATAGGTATTCAAATTTTCCTCAGTTTATATACATGAAATATTAATATTTATAGTATAAACTTTTTTTTTTTGAGCCAATCAGGTTAAAGTTTAAACAATCCACTATGTTACAATGTCAATTTGTCAATTTAAAAAATTTTAAGTCCTACATTTTAAATTTAGAGACGTTTAAGACCTTGAAATTAGAATGAAGCTATCACACATTACAAGCACAGAAGACTGACCCACTGACAAGAACATCTTTCAATTATTTACCACAGAAATAATTAAGTGAATAATAAAAAATCTGAACCTTGAAGGTAAAGGTCAGTGCATTTAAGTCATTCAGAAAAGGACAGAAATACTAATAACGGTGGTTTGTAGAAAAACTGGGACTGAACAGACGTTTTGAAAGCTGAGATATTTCTCTTACTGCAAAATGTTTCATGATGGGTTTAAATTTACTGGATCTGAAGGCCAACTCAGACATAAGATGGAGACAGTGTCTCTACTCTCTGTCTCCTTCTGCTGCTGCATCCCTTCACCCCTCCTTTCACCTGCATCCCCATCTTCGGTCCAAATGAACGTCGCCAGCTGGGGTCGACTGGCTGACGCTGGGCCCTGCTAGGTGGCACTGACAGCTGAATTATCCCACAGGCCGCGGCGGCTGATTATAAGCCAAGAAGTCATCAGGGTGTTCCAGCCTCCCTTACAGCCCCCCATACCCAATCTCTCTACCCCCCGTTCTCCTCTCCATCCCCCTGTCACCCCTTGTCAAGAGAGAGACGCCTTCTCCAAGCTCGCCGCCCGGGTCTTCTTGACAGGTAATCTCAACAATAACAATTACTGCCATTACTGGTGTCATAAACAAGTGGGCGACCCCAAGCCAGGGCAGCAACAAAGGCTTTATAATTCACCATGCAAGGCGACATAAATACATGCCAACAGGTAACAAGTAATCTAGCAGAGAGGATGAGAACTAGTGCTCCCCACACGCCGGACTGAATCTGTGTGTTTACTACAACGAGCTGTGTAGGAGCAGGGTGAGGATGCAGGAGCAGATTGAAAGCGAGGCTGTGCACACACACACACATTTTAATATAATCACGCAAGAGAATTATTTGAATATATTTGATTGGGTGCAAGTCACATGTGCTTGATGTTTAAATGCAGCTGCATGCAGTGAAGCGGTTTTGTCAGGCTATTGATGAGACCATTTTATCTGAGAAGGTTATTGATTTTGAGCCCGTTATTGGCTTAGCAGCAGGGACAATACTCGACTGTAAATCTGGTTGTCAGAGAGGAAAAGATTCAAATTCATCAAATAATTATCTTCCTGTCTTGAATATTGACAGAGGAGCGAGAATCTTAATAGAGAATGAAACCAAGGCAATATAATTTATTATTATTAAAACTCCTTTAAAGAGGAGCTGATGTTACAGTAAGTGATGTATTTAAATATTTCACAGCATAATAAACGTATAGCTATAACAATAAATATAAATTGCTGTATTTCTTTTTTTTTTTAAATTTAAATTCATCTCAATATATTTGATTATTATTACGTCTGTTTCGTTAATAATTTCACGCATGTATGTGTTATATTTTTCACCAAATAATTCTGCCCAAGCGCTTTGTGCCTTACCATGTGAAGTTTGGGACAGATTGCTTCCTCTCCTCAGCAAAGCAAAGCAAACAAGGCGTTGTGGCCCGGAGCGCTAAAATAATTTGAGACTCCCTAATGAGCAGAGCTGAGCAGCAATTAACACGTGTCAAAGTCGACATCATCAGGTGCCACTCTCATTTTCTTCCCAAGACTCAATGCACTTTTTTTTCCTCCTCCTCCCGTTTCCTCTTGTTTATTCTCACCCGAAGGCGACGGTGGGAATAAAAAGAGGCTCCCATTTCTGATGCGGTTGGACTGTGGAGCATTAAACAATCACTAGTTAACGCCGTAGAGGTTGTCGTGCCGACGTCTCGCCTCATCCTTTATCCGTTTTCTTTCCTGCCTTTTGTTGCAGCGGCAGTCACATCAGACAGGCCAGTTAACGGTGCATAATTCCTGCAGAAGCGATGCTCCGAGCAAAGAAACATGCGAAGGGAGAGGAGAAGAGGAGCTGCGGCGAAAACACTGATGCTGAAAAAAACACACATAAAAAAAGAAGATTAAAAAGCTTTCACATTTAAACAAGTGAAGCAGGTGATTTTAGATAAATCCAGATTAAAACGACTTTTTTTATGTGCGTAAAATGAGTTATATATTTTATTGTCTCCTGTTCAAAAGAAAATGTTTTTGCACAGCTGCTGATTAAACTGTTATGTCACCTAAAAATGAACCAAATAAAAAAAAAATATTATTTTAAAAGTAAATACAAATGGGGGAAAATTTCGTATGTTTGAAAAGAACAAGTTAAAATTTTAATTTTGACTACTTCTAAAAATGTGTTATTTATGAGAAATTGTTTTATTAAATTAAGAAATGAGAATACATAAAATCAGAAGCATTTCATACACTTAAAAATAAAAGGTGTATACAAGACAATGTTAGGAGCACTAAAAAAAAAAAGCATGAATATTTAGCATCAGATGTGTAAATAACTTCCAATCACAACTGTTTCATATTTGTTAATAAATGCATTTTATTAGAATTAAAAATATTAAAACAGAATTTCACATCTTGGCCTATTACACACACTACAGTGATTTAATAGCCACACAGTGAATTTAAATTACCCCAAGTGTCAAAAAGAATTATTCTCAAATATTTCTGTATTAACAAAAAATGATTTCCATAAGCACAATTAGTTCTTTGTTGAGCCGAATCCTATTTTTACTTTTAGAATTTATGACGATTCAAAGTCTGGAAAGTCTGGATGTAAAACACAGATGTGTTTAATCTCCTGCTAATTTCTCCCGCTAATGTCCATGTGCTACAAAGATGAAGAACAGGAAGAACAACAAATTCTTCCTAGCAACTGCAGTACAGATACTAAAACAAAAACACCAGGATTCTGTAGCAACACTACAGCCTCATCTATCAGCTTATGCGTTAACAAGTTTGCCTCTTCTGTGCACTCGTAGACGCAGGACGAAGAAAAAGAAAGAAGAAAAGGAGTAGGAGGTGTTTTGTTGCCATTCTTCTGACCTGAGCCGCTCATCTTCCTCAGAGCTCAGCGGGAGCTCGACCGGATCATGCCTCGCCTACCCAGGGTCCTTTTGGTGTGTGCATATAATTTGCATACATTTCTCGCTTGCTGCCGAGGCCTCACTCTCATTAAAGCTTCGCCTCACAAATTCCCTCCCAGTGTCCTGCTGGTCCTCGCTGCCATGAGTCTGTACCTGTGGTGGTGGCTGCTGATGGTGGCATGCTGTTGTCCAAAAGAAACTAGACAAGGGGGGGAAGGATGGAGCGGGTGGGGGAGAGGAGAAAGAGATGAGATGCATAGGAAGAAAGGGCAACAGTTTCTGGGCAATGAAAACAAAAGAGAAAGCAAAAGAAGAGGAAGAAAAAAGTGCAGTAGAGAGAGAGGATAAATGAGTCCTCTGTGTGCGATGGAGTTCTGTCCCCCTTTCTCTCCTCTCTCCCCCGCTCTATGTCCATGTTCTCTCTCTCTTCCTGACTCCTGAACCAGGCTCCATTTTGTGTTAAACAGCTCCCTCTCATGACAGATCTCTGGTGGGGTCAGGGGTCAAAGTTGAGGTTAGGGTCAGCTGTAACACAACATGCAATGGATCTCTGCAAAAACTCTCCTCCCAAATTTCTGTCGTCCTCAACCAGACAGTGATTGAGCAAGTTCCAGGGCGATGAACTACTGAATCTTTAAAAGCATAAAGATATGCTTACTGTCAACAAATCCAGAAAGGCAGAACGGAGGACTGTGTTAAAAAAAAAAAGAAGCAAAACAAAAGCACTGCATTAGTTAGGCGTGTTGCTTCAGGTACGATCCAGGAAGTCCACTTTGATTTGTAGATGCACATGTTAGAAGACTTGTCGGACACCAAAGCACTGAACCAGCTGTCTGTCTTAAAGCGCGGAACGTGAACGAGCGACAATCATTTCAAGGATCGTGAGGGTAAAGTAGAAATGCAGCATCCACGTTAAAAAGGAATGTACCAGGAGTAGTGCTTGAAAGGACTTTGACTGACCAGCGTGGCGTGTCACCACATGATTTTGCGCCGCACTGTGGAAAATGTTTGCCAAGATAACTTTTGGCCCCAAGTTAATTTTGTTTTGCCTATACTGGAACTCCAATATTTAGTTTCATTAAAATATATATTTCTTAAAAACAGCTGGGCAGGTGTTACTTAAACAAAACTAAGTCGCTGTGTATTAATCAGCAGTTGACTATTTTCAACTGATGATTAATACACATTTGGGGAGTATTTATTGCAGCAGGGCAGATTGAATGCACTTCTATGACAGAAGAATCAGGCTTTGTAATAAACAAAGAAAAGTTGAATTTGCTGTTGGTTGTTGCTGTCATGCTCTTTTCATGATTTCTGTTGCAAATAAATAAATAGAATAATCACCATATTTCTTCTGTAAAAGTTCAATAACAGAGGAGCAGAGGGAATAAAGACAAAAATATGACAAAGGAATTTACAGACATTGGATGTATGTCGTTCTAGAACAGGCACGGACTCGTACTCACACGCAAACTGAATCAACACATACAGCACAAACATGCAGATGAACCACATCACTCAAACCTCCACACCACTGAACACGAGTGGAGAGCGAAAAAACAGGAAAGAGAAAGAGCGACAGAGGGAAAAATGATGATGTCGGACTTGAACATCAAACAATAAACAGTCCATTAAGTCTGTGCGTGGAAGGATTTTGGGGGTGGGGGGAGGTGGAAAAGCAGATATTGGGGAGGAAGGGGTAGAGGAATGATGGGAGTTTATTTAAAGCATAGTGACCCCGTGGCTGAAGGCTGCCTCGGTGCAGGGATGAATAAAACTTTAATGGCTCATAAAACACAGCGACCCCTTCTCCAAGCCTGGCTTCACAGCATTTATTCCTGCTGGGCCAATCGGATTGCACGAATCTCCAAACACAGAGCGAAACAGAGATGACAACAAGGAGAAACAGAAGATAGTTAAAGGACTAGTTCAACATTTTGGAAGACTTGTTTATTTGTTTTCTTACTAACAATAAGATCAGAAGCTTGATATCAGTCTCTCGTGTGTTAGATTCTAATAAACTAATAGACATCTAATTTTCCTAAGTTGGGCATTAACAGTTAAACAATTATAGTTTTTGTTCTTACATACATCTCCAGCTACAGTTGCCAAAAATGGCCAGTGTACCTACTGGTTTTAACCTTGTAAGGACAAAACTTTTGCTGATTGTTTGACAAGAAACGGTTGCAGTTAAACAAAGATACAACATGCAAATTAGCAAACTTTTAAACTTTGGAAAGAACCAGGCTATAGGTACCTAACAGAGAGATCATCTTCTGATATCACTTTCACAAAGCTAAAATTTGCAAAACCGTTGAACTACTCATTTAAAGTAAAATGTGCAAGAGGAAGAGTATATATTAAAAAAATAGTGGAGACAGTGGAAGCAGAAAAAGAGGACTGCAGAACAGGTCATGATATTTGTCCTGGTACAGTTTCACTCAGATGTGTAAATCGCACATACACACACTGCCCTTAAACCTTTTCAACACAACACTGTGAAGGTACAAACTATCACCAGTGGTTTAAACAAACTGGTGTGAGCTGTACTTTTTTGTGCCAAGCACCGTTTGCCTCTCTGGAAATGGGCCTGTGACAATCTGAAACTGGGGTGTCAAACCATGCCACCATCACCTCGCTGGGATCTGTTAACAAGCAGCTGTCAAATTATTTAACATGCATCTATTTTCTTTTTAACTACTTCACCTAATCTGCAATGCTCAAAGTCCAGGAGAGATGTTGTTGATTTGTTAAAACTTGAATAGAACTGCTTTATCTAATTCTACAACAAACCGTGATAGTCTAGATTTCCCTAAATGTTTTTTTGTAAGTAACAATCATAATTATTCTATGTTTAGAATATGCAAAATTGTACAGATTGATTTCACAGTGACTAATAAATTGAAAAATGAAAAGACAAATATTACAAAATGGACAGAAAATGGGGTATAAACAAGGAAAGCACACAGTGTGAAAGAGTTAATGTGCATTCTGCTTTGTGACAGTATAAGACAAAACATTTAATGTGTATGTGCGTGTGCTACAGTCTGTGATCCTCTCTGCCCTTCGCTCCCCTCCTTGTTCAGCCCAGTGGGTGTCATTCTCAGGTCATGAGACTGTAAATATACACAGTAAGACCCCAGAGCCATAAATCAGAGTGAACAGCATGAACTCCTACATGGGCTGATAACATGAGACAGACATGACAGGCCTGCTGGAATAAATAATAGCACATATCCGGCTTAAAGTAAGACAGTAATACAAATATTAAAACTAACAACACACCTATTGTTACACCTATAGAATGATGTGCTGCGATTAGAAATATCCATACTAGATACTGATTTATGCTATTTTTCAAGTACGTAAAATCTTCCTATCCTAAAATCTTTGCACAATCCATAGTGTGAACAGTGACAGTAAAGTTTTCTTCACTGTGACCAAGAGAAGTTCCAATATAACAATTACATAACTATTTATTCAGAGGGGATGTGACTGAAAATAGAATAAATTGAGATTTTCACAAAAGACAGCTGAATATAACTTAATATTAATGATCACATTCATGGTCCTAAAGTAAAGGTTACCTGCCGAAGCTCGTCATTAATGCCAGGTGTCAGCAAGATGTGCTAAGTTTTAAACATAGGTTTAAAAGTACACAACTCTTTCTCACACTTTTCAAATACGTTTTATGATCCAGAAGCTGTCTCTGCCTCGCTTCAAGGCAACCTGCCTCTTTAAAAAATACTTTTATCCTTCTTGTAAAAGAGAAAGTTTTCACTTTTTTTCCCCTGCACAGGGGCAAAACGTAGAAACATGACAAGGTTAAGAATGTTTTGTCATAATTGTCAACAATAAAGAATCAGTATAAAACATATCTGGCAGTTTTTAGAGTAACCACACAAAAAGCTAAATCATTGTTTTTCTTCCTCTGTTGATTTATGCCCACACGAGAAGACTGCATGGGAAAATGCTTCATTTCTCATATGCTGGAAAAAAACAGCACAACTTTTTAATTAGCCTTTGTGAATAATAGTATTTATTTAGAATTTTTTGGTGTATTGTGCTGAGTAACTTGAAAGGCCATGTTATGGTCATCACATTTTAGACGACAAGGATTTTTCAAATTAATGCAATCATATTCCTTTGTAATTCGTTTTGCATAATCAGAACAATGACATACAGACAGTCATTTAAAACGTCCATGGATGCGTTGATTCAATTGTAGTTACTTTTGCAAAATTATTCACATTTCTTAACTCACAAAGTTTTGAGGACACATTTTAGTGGTTTCAAGAGTGCAGAAACTTGTGATGTATAGCACTGGCCAGCTGCCTGGTGTGAACATGTGCAACTGCCGAAAAATAGCATGTATGCTCCAAGAAATTTAACCAATAAATAAAAGTTAAGTAAATCTCCATGGCTAAATCATGGTCAATATAATCGCTATTACTGTCAACTCCTGTCCAGAAAATCAGCTAAACACTCCAGCCATCCAACTATTAATGATAATGACTGAGTTCTACTTGACCTCAGCAGTTAGTCACCACACACTAGTGGGAGTTCCCATTAGTAAATTACACAAAATAATATGATTCATTATGTCATTTATAACGGCGACTCTGTGGATCAAAGGTGTGAAAGTGGAATACAATATCAGTGTGTTTTATACGCAACATCTTGGCAACAGTTGAGACAAAATGTCTTAAACTAAATCTAACCTTTACATCACCTCGTGATATCAGGGGATAGTTGATAACTTGAACTGCATTACATTTACATCATTCCATCTGTGATCTCTGAGGCGGTAAAATGTTTTTCCAGGCATTAACGCGTCATCAAAGTGTCCGAAATCTTAGAGGGTTTGATCCTCTGGATCTCTGGAGGGTCCGTGGACACAAAGTCTACAATTATTTCTCTGTTATGTCAAGTGCGCTTGAGCCAAAAATTGCTCGCCTTGAATTGTTCAGAGCTATCAGGTTCCCATGTGAAAACACAGCTATGACATCACTGCATCACTTAGCTACCTCATACACACACGCACAGACACGCACACATATACACTAATCCCTGGTCTTAAGTATGTGAGGCCTAACAGACCACTTGTCTGCCCGTTTCTCCACTGACTTCCATTACAGACCTAACTAGGAGGTTTGGAAAATACGGCCCCCTGGAAATGTGTTACTGTAATGGCACTGGAATAATCAAAAGATGTCACAAGACTATAGCTGAGACCAAATTCTAATCCTTAATGAATCCAGGGACCAATAATGTAGGTTTTGATTAAGTTTTGTAAGTGAAGTGACCTTTGCACAACTCTTACCACACAGTACAAATACAAACCTACAAACTAGAGCACAGGAAAAAAGCTTTACCACATTAAATCTATGTCCATTAATGCATGTCACTAAAATAAACACATTTAAGAGCAAATATAACATTTTACTAACCAATATGCATTATTTGTTTTGGGTAACTGATGATTAGTGCTGATTTGGTCTCAAATGTGACTATTTCTAAGCCCAAAGTATAATAGTTAATAGTTACCCTTGAATTGTTAGACTGTGGGCATAAATCTTTCAAGTAAAACCAGAAAAATAAAAAGATACCACAACAATGACTTACAATTACAAAAAAGTCTACAGCCAGCACATTACTACTATTTATCTGTTTTCAGTTACATAGGAATTTAAATTAAGTGTATACTTGTTGAAATCGAAGCTTTTAACAGATTTTTTTTTTACTGGAATTTATGCACCTCAGTGTCTGAGAGATGTTTTGCTTAAGGAGGACACTGCTAAGCCACATATTACCTACAGTATATCCAGTTACTCTTTGTAGGGTTGGTTAAGCCTTTGTTAAAGCCAGTTTGCTGTAAAAAATATATAAATGTATAATTTTGTTTTATCCCACCCTCTAGAAAAGGCAACAAGTATAAAGAAAGCACCAAGTACAAATGAGTAATGCTTGATTATACCATTGATCTGTTCGGCCATGTCAGACTCACTCAAACATATAGTATTATGTAGCAGCAGTAGTGGAATTAAAAAGACAAAACTAATTGAAAAAGGATGTGTTTTCTTTATAATGGATCTTGAATGTGAAACAATGATTCTCATTATTCTCTAAACTGCATTCGTGATGTTTTTATCCTCACTCTCCCGTTTCAGTGTAGGTGAGCCAGAGAGGCACAGAGAGAGAAACCTTGCTGGAAGTGTAAGTGTCAAAGTACGGGGCATCAAGCAACACCTTCCCATTCAACTTATAACTAATTTTCATTTATGCAAACAGTTAAATACAGACTTCTCTTTTATACGCACTGGTATTCAAAGTGAAATAATATCATAGTGTTGGATGTTTTACCACAATCATCAAGGGATCTTTACTAAAACTGGATGAACCACCCATGCGTGAGATAGAAAAGCAAATAGAGTCTTTAAAATCTATGTAAACATATACTAGAAAAAAAATATGGATTTATGGATCAGGTTCACATGTTTAGATCACAATAAATTAATCAAATTTTTCCAGCATCTTAACTAAATTGGGCCATTTCAAGGAAGGTCGTAAATTTAAAATAACACTGATGTGACCTTGTGTAAAACTAAAGAGGAAGCTAAACCAATGTTTTATCAAACCATAATTTATAATCTTACAGAGGTCATTACTCATTCCCCCTCCATCTTAACACTGACAGTTCCCCTACTCTTTAACTGCCATCATCAACCACAGTGCAATAACACACATTCATAAAAAGCACACACAGTCATAAATTACTAAGCAAATGCAAATAACACATCAAACTATACTAGTTGACCTTTACCACTATGATTGGAAATGTGCACTCTTACTGCTGTAACGCAGTCAGTTCCCCTTTAAACATGGCACCAAACTCCTGCTCACTCATCATGGATAAAATGAATGAAAAAACAAACACACAAACAAACAAACAAAAAGCAAACGTGACAACGGGACTGAACCCAGGTGCAAGTCAAGCGAGGTCGCGTTAACCATCATGTGAAAACATTTCGCCATGGTCCCACAATGAGCTTGCAAAACAGCCTCAACGTCACAGACACTGATCAGCACTGTGGTGTAGTCTTCAACCAGAGGGTGGAAAAGTCACTTTGTTTTAACCAATTCAACGTTCACAGGGAAGAAATGCGTAGTACAATCACTCCACTTGTTAGAAGTTATTTTATGATATTTTATTTGGCAATAAAGATTGACAAGTAATCTAGCTCTAAAAATGTTTATGCCAATCAAGACCTAAATCAAAAATAACTGTCAGCGTGTTTCATACTGCGATTACAGTCTCATTCTTAGAGTGCACGTAAACACACTTTATGGGACATTGACTGGTCATTTTTTCTGAAGAGCCTTTATCTGTCAAGTAAAAGTTGAACTACAGTAATTGATTTCCTCATGTAGGCTAGCACTGGTCTTATTTTTAACAGTGAACATCTGTTTTCACTTGGAAACAAATGTGATATTTCGTTGTGAATACAGCGTAACGAGACTAAACCTGCCTTTGCTCATCAGAAAGGAGACTTCTTCCTGAGTATGACCCATCAATAAGCACCAAATTAGATTTTCTTTTGGAAATATATGATTTAAACTATTTTAAAGTGACACTTTTGTGCGAGTACAAGCTGAGTTGAAGTTTGAATAAACTAAGTTTACCACCTGAATGTTCGCTACGGATGATGGTCACAGCGGAGATTCAGTGTTGTGCTCTCAGCTGGTCGCAGGTCTTTTTCACTTTGTGGCTCAGCAACTTGAAACTCAATGTGATTGCTGACTAGCATACACACACACACAAACACACACACGCTCCTGGTCTTTGTATTGGTTTTGATAAAAGAGCTGGGCGGTGTGGGGGAAGAGAGTAGCGGAGTGTGTCAGCTCCTGGAGTAGACTTACTGTGCTGCAAGAGGCACTGGGCCATTACACATGACCTCTGACACCTGTAGGCACCCGAGGTGAAATGATGCAGGCCTGGTCTTACTCAGCTGGAACAAGGGAGAGGAGGGAGGCACAGGGATGCGTTTGTTTTGTACGTAGATGTGTATATGCATGTGTTTACATGTGTTTATACATGCACTGATGTGCGAGTAGCGTTCACGCACCCCATCCTTCATAAAAACAGACACTACCAGCCTGTTTCCAGACAGTGAGAGCCAAAGGCCTGTCCTGTGGCCATGTAGACTGGAGGGGTGAGGGGGTGTAAAATATGAATTATAATCACATCTACCGCCATCCAATTATCAACCAGCAATCCTGATGAGGATCTGTCTGCAGTTGGAACGGGGAAATGACAATGCAGACATACAAAAAGTATTTGAATGACAAATTTATTCAGTGTATTAGGTTTGGTGAATCTTTTCGTGCTCCGTGACTTGCAGCGTCGTAATTCCTGTACACACTTGAATTTAATTGCAGTTATATAAAAAGATCAACATTAAGCAGTGGCTTTTGCTGTCAAGCGTGTGTGTGAATCAACGAACAATGACCTCCAAGTTTCATCATGACCTAAAATTCAATTACAAAGGCTGACAGAAATTATACTTACAGCTTCAAACCTATGCCAATGCACTGAAAGCACATTATAAATGTGGTTTTAACTGAATCACTCTGTTTCTAGTGAAAGAATCCTTGTTTGGTCATCAATTATTTTATTTTTTGTTGACTTCAAAAATCTATGTGAACAAAATTCAAACTTGCTGTTAAAGTAAATGTGACTTTTTGCCCTGAATACCGTCTCTAAGGTAGTGCCTCCTCACTGATTGTGTACCATCTCGCTGAATTATATATTAATTGGTTACAGTTTGGTGAAAGTTAGGTATTCAACAGACATGTCGAACCCATCCTTGACTTGGATGTTATTCTCTGTTATCAGATATATTTTCGTAGGCAGCCTTATTGTGAGAAAAGATTAGAACATTGTGGCTGCATAATGGGATTTGTCCTCTGATAAAGCCACTGCAGGGACAACAAAAAGGAAGAGGATTAGTGAAGAGGATGCACCTCTGACACAAAAAAGTTGCAAAGTGTAAAGAACCAGAAAAATACAAACAGAAAAAGAAACACTGCTCTTGCCTTGCATGTAAATCCACCAGTTCACTGAGCAGCTGCACCTACAGTAGATGCACAGGCACATTTACATAAACTCACACACACAGACAGACAACACTCACTATTAGGGATCCTTAATTAGCAAGGAGTGTCTCTGTCCTCTGGGTCCACATGCCAGTCACCCATGGTTGTGACGAATCTGTACACATTAGCATGACCCCCCTCCCTCCTCACTGTCCACTCCACTGCACTACACACAGCCACTCAAGCATGGACACCCTGCTAATTATGGCTTATTGTGTATGTGTGTGCGCACACCAATCATGACAGGTACATGACTTGATGGCTGAAACTAACCGTCTGCAAAGAGAAGAGAAAAAACTGCCATGTGCAAATGTTCTCAATTCATTACCGCCGCTGGTCTGTTTTTGGCAGTAATTAGAAAGAAAGAACAAAAAAATGTGATATTGCATTCAGTTTTATTTTTAATGAGATATATTTTAAATCAACAATCAGCTTTTTATTGTTATTTGCCATCTTTATTAATACATTTTTCCTAATTTTATACACTGCATGTTTGGCTCAATTAGGTTTGCATTAGTTATTTCTTTAACTATAGTTATTTATTATATACTGACATGTGGAATATTGAATGTATGTTATATTTGTGTAATGATACTTAACTCTAATCTGGTTAGTTGCAATGACATTTTCGTTAAATCAAGACAAATTTAGTATATAATGTAGGTCTTAAAATGTGCTAACATTTGTCATGTTTACTTTATATCTCAAACTTTAAATGATAAATTCAAAATACAACCGGCATTTAACAGATAAAACCTTCTAAAGCAACATTAAAAAGCAAAAGCTCCTGATTACTGTAATCACCAACAACTCTGCACAACTCTGGCAGTTTCGGAGCAACTTGAGATGAAAGCGGGTCATAAAATAATCATCTTGTCTACCTCAGTAGTCAAATCTATTGGTTTTGAAAATCTGCGGGTTCACAAATCACAAAGGAAATACAGTTAATCAGTTAAAAAAATGGGTCTCATAATCAAACTATTTACTGAATGCACATTTTTACAGAAACATATTCATCAACAGAGGAAGTACCGTCTCAAAAACTACTTCCTCTTGTATTAATGAAGCCAAAAAGTTCACTCACCAACTCTCATTATCTTCTAACTCACACATTTATTAATCTACACACTCATGATCATCACTGTTGAAATCCGTACATAAGAGACAAGTTACAAAATAGGTGTTGACATTCATATGTAAATAGAAACCAGGGCGAGTCTCCATCCACAAGCGTCCCACTCACTCCTTTGTTCATCTCCTTATCCCAGAAACAATGATGAGACGGGGGATCAGGGTGTGTGACCAACACCAAATCACCCTCCTGCCAAAGGGGGTGGGTTACACTGGGAAGGTCAGAAGACGGTGAAGAGTCAGCAGCACAAGAGTGTTTGTGCGAGTATCCCACCAGTGTGTGTGTATTTTCTGTTACTTCACTCAGTAAGAGTCCTCATTGTTGAGAATGCCAATAAAATTACCAACAATCAAAACTAAATTAACTAAACAGTAATGCTCTAACTTACATCTATGTATTGAGCAAATTATATGCTCAGGAAAATCCTAGGAGAGGCAGTGTGAGGATTACAGATGTGAAACTAAACTCAACATACAATAGCTTTTCTGTCTAATTCAATAGATGTAAAGGCAAGTTTAAGGGAGCAGGATTTTTCTCACGTGGCGTAAATGGCCACGTTACTGCACAATTATGAAAGTCATTTGGAGAGGCTCTAAACATCTCAGAGCAATTTAGAAAATACTCAAGGACACATGAGGTAATCGCTCCAGGGCGCCAAATGGTTTCAACATGACAGTTGCGATTAAAAAGACTTCCATATACCACATGTCCATGTACACACAGAAAATATACACTTCCTGCACATGTACATGTATAGATTCATGCAAATAAACCCACATGTGCATATGACACATGTATACACAACTTCTCTCACATCGCAGGCCTGATCTGACCTCCCTTTTTCTGCACACACCAGCTCACGCTTGAGCCAACTCCTCTCACACATCCACACGGCCATTATAACCAGCATAAACAAGACTGACAAGTTGAGATTAATGAATGGCCCAGCGGTGACAGACCAATTTAATTGTCAACCATGGCGGCTGTTGAACTCCACCAGTGTATTTATGCAAGGTTAACGTAGTGCCTTAAAATGTTGCTAATTGATCATGACCAATAAATAATTAGAAAAACTGATATTGTGTCCTTCTTCCATTTGTGTCAAAGGCACATACTGTCACAGGGACACCGAGGAATAAAGAGCAAGAAGAAATGCTTGAGATAATGTGATGCTTTATTGCTAGAGTCATGTCAGTGGAGAGGCTGAATACTATATTGAACGGGCAGCAGAAAACGCAGAGGTGGCCAGTTTCTGTGAAATCATAAGGTAATTTTATATATATTTGAAAGGCTAAGGTAGGATTATGTACAAATTGTGATTACAGTCCTGGCTGGAGAAATAACTCCATATATAATATGCTGCAAGCAATGCAAAAATATGGTTGAGTAAAGATTAACATACTGTAATTCTGAGGGTGTCGTGATTAATTATTTTCCTCCTAGCATTCATCCTATACCATCCTATAATATCTGTGGGGATTACAGTGAATCAGGAAATTCAAGACTGTGTTTTCGTAGGATAATATTGTAGTTGGGAACATCAAAAATGGCCACGTGTGGCATACAACATTGGCATATGTTGCTCTTACTAGTTTTTTATTTTAAAAAGAGTGAAATCTGTGTCTATTCACTAAAATGTCTATTTTTTCCAGCTGCATTAATATATATATATATATTATATATATTATATTTTTTGATGTTAATAAAGTATAGTATAACATCAAATACATAAATTATACATCTAAAGTCCTAACAAAGGTCAGTGTGTGAAAAGTACAAATGAAATAATGGAAATCAACAGCTGAATGTAAATCACTTCAGCAATAATCGAGGCAGACAGACAGTGGGTTAATGCACGATGATGTAAAATGCCACAAAATACATGTTTATATTCGAAAACATAGTATAGTATGTGGTAAAAGTAGTTATAAAGTCACACGAAAGGAAACATACTGTACGTCAAAAGTAATAAAACAAGTAGCCTAATGGTGACAATGAAACAAAGTGCAGGGATGTTAAAGAGAAGAAAATGGCAGACTGAGTGCATGGGTTTAAGGTTCATCTACCTAGTCTCACATCTGAACTTTCAGTTCATCAACAAATAGTATCATACATTCTTATTCCCTTACCATATTCAGCCTAGTGTAGGCTCAGCTACTCCCTCAGCTTTAAAACTTCACCTACCATCTTACCTCCCTCTTCTTCTCCTTGACAGCGCTGGTCCGACCCCAGCCCAGTTCCCAGGAGGTTTTACTGGGTTATTCTAACCACTGAGAGCTGACAGTGGCCTTCGCTCCCTGGCTTCACTTCACGTCGTTTGCTGGCAGCCTAAGGCCTGGCTCACTGGGAAGGAATGTGTGAGAGAAAGACAGTGTAAATAAATACTGTAGGGTCAAAGAGTGACACCACAGCAAAAGGAGACCCCAGTGTTTGAAAGAAAATTAGCAAACAGAAAAAGATCTTAGCAGCTGGAGAGCAGGCCGAAAACATTTTATCCACCTGTTTTCTCAGTGAAATGGATATTACACACCATTTGTACCTGATGTCAATATTTAAAATAAAATCATTTTTTATGTACACATGCACACGTAGATGCACACCATAAATAAACACCTGCACATTTACAGAAAATGCACACATAACACATGCTGTTGATCAGAGTCTGCCCCTCATCAGATGTCTCATCTGAACTGAAATCTGATGACAAATCCAGCAACCTAATTGTTTTGGAAACCAGTATGTTCCAGGAACTAAATGCAACAACGAAATCAGAAACGTCTTTGTGCATTTATGTCTGCGTGTCCAGTGAATTTCAAAAACTGTGACGTTTAAACAAATTAGACTGACAACGGGTTAAAAAGTAATGCCTCGGTTGAGGTGTAATTTGTGCATGAAATAGGACAGCAAGCTGTTGTGAGAGTGTGGCGTTTGAATGTTGGAAAGGAGACGTGCAGAAGAAGGTGAAACCAACAACATTAGAATGACAAGAAATCCGTTTCCAAATCATCTGCTGAGTAGTTTTTTTTCCAGGTTATTTTTCTACATTATTGAACCGATTTGCACAAATAAAGATCACTTTCACTTTTCTTTTGTCTAAGAGTAATGGGAACATTGTCTCCTGTCTACTCAGTATACATAACTTTAGAAAATGTAAACAACAAAAAATTCCCACCTCTAAAACTAATATTGATAATAGCAACAACTAGTGCTTT
>JAUBNQ010000007.1:17718575-17740120 GCA_032353495.1 Ctenopoma kingsleyae | reverse complement strand
GCGACCTTACGTTAGACCTTCACAATGTTTACATTTTTGGAACGTGAAGATATTTCTGCCCTCACCTTTTCAAAGGGCAGTTTGAGGGTTAAGGTTGGAATCGAGTCTAGGCTGAGGTTAGGGTTGGGGATTTCAGCAAGTCAGCGACTGCCCATGTAACAAAACAACTCGTACAAAGACGATTCACACATTCACATTTCCTCGTTTGGATGTTATTCCACCCACAATAAACCACTTTCTCTCTCACACACATATGCACATATACAGGGACATAACTTATAAACTAACTCCTATCTTTGTCCAGTACCAATGACACGTTTACATTGACTCTGATATTTTCTAAAACACTCATGTATTTCATTAATAATTTGGCAAGTGGGTAAACACCATAAGCTTATGCATATAATAGCCGAGATTCCACAGGAGCAAAGTATGATGAGAGAAAAAGAGGCCAAACAGTGTCACCAGAAGTACGACCTTAAAGAGAATCTGTGCTACCATTTGGATGTTTTCTTCATATAAACACAAGAAGGTTGGTCTCTACTTGCGTTACATGTGATATTTGACCATCTGTCCACTAATCACACCGCCCACTTTGCCTCTCCACGTTCTGATGAGCTACAAGGACACATTATCTCCACTTAGCCCTTCGCCACTTGGCAACTGCAAGAACCATAACAACCAGTCTTTATAAAAACCTACTTTAAGCCGCAGCTCTTATTGCCTGTGGAACATGAGGCAACATATTCACTTTCCAGACCTTCCTCTCTTTCTGGTTGTCCTGGACTGCTCCCTTTCCAAGACCTACTTTTTTAAAAGTCTTCGATTTTCTCGCTGTAGAAATGTATTCAGGGAGACATTTATCAGCAAGCCGCCTGCCACTGGAGACCACATTGGCCGCCATTTTACAGGCTTGGTCAGGGAAAACAGGAAAAAGGAACTTCACCGTAAGAGAATGACATTTACATGTATATTTACATTTAGTCACAGCTGTTGCCGGATGAAAGCAACCCCAAGCAACTGAATGGGAAAACTAGAAAGGTCATAGTCTGATAAATGCACTAAGGCTTTATTATTTTATGTTTAGTGTTAGCATTATCTATAGTCAGGCAAGTGTTAGCTTTAGCTTTGGAAATGAAAAAAACTATTGTGTAGCTCAGCAACAAGTCATTATTACCCAGAAATAAAACTTGAAAATTTGAAACAAATAATAGTAAAGTAAGTTTGTAAGTAAAGTAAGAAAACTTTCAAAAAATATGAATGTAATCAAGTGGGAGAGAATTTGGGAAACGAGGGCATCATACTAAACTAAACCACACTTCAAACTGCATGCTATTAAGTACAGGATATAAATATAGTTTAACTTTATAAACTAAATATATGGCACAGTTGGGAAAAGTTTTAGGTTTGTACTGTCTGCTATTTTGAAGAGTTGTGTTTTTTTTCTAATTTTCTCTCCTCATATTAAATGACACCTTGTGAAAGAAGCAAACATTCTGTACCAACCTCAAAAGACTAAAGTGACAGTCTTTTTCTCAATATGCAAGCAGTATAGACTGAGTATTGAGTAAAATTAATGCAAAATGCCTGCTGTGTTTAAGTCTGAGATGTGATGCGCATTTCCCTCATTTAATGTGTTAGTTACATAATTACTTCTTTCCTACAAAGAACTGCAGCTGTGATAATTCCCTGTTAATTACATTAGCTAACACGTTTTTTTAAACATTTAAATAATTTTCCCAAATAACATCTTATCTCCAGAGATGCGCATGGCAATTATTCAATTATGGAGTAGAGAAGAGGGGAGCAAGATAAAGCAGCTGGCAAACTCATGCTTTACCTTTTACATTTGAAATCCCCCAGTTTTCTATTTATTTCTTTTTGTCATTGAACATTATTGTCTCTGGTCCCTGCAGATAGAGATATAGTATTATTTGCTCTATTCCTGAGCTTTTAATGTCAATACGCCTGCACACTGCTCCATACAACAGACAATATCAATATCTGCATATAAGAACTCCTGACACAATGATAAATGAAACCTGCCTATTCACACGCACATCAATGCACAAGTGCTGTACACACAAACACACATTGGTTTTTTTACACATATGCATGTATGCATATAAAGCATACCTCCATCAGGTTCCCTTCAAAATTATGTTTGGCCGAGTGCAGATACCACAGCCTATACCCCCACACCTCCAAACTCCCCTTCATGTCCCTTTCAGGAGCCAAAATGGCGACCATAAATCAAGGAGCTAGATGTAATCTGCAGTGTCCAGAATGCGAGGGGCGAGGCTGCAGAGCATAATGCGACTGGTTCTCCATTGTCATTCAGACGCAGGCAGCAGCACAGAGAGCCTTGCCTGCACCTGATAAGGGTTCGCTCCGAGTGAGCCATAAATCACAGACAGTGCCAACAGTTACTCCACTGATTTCACACACAGAAGGAGAGACAGAGTGTGTGAGATGCATAGAGAGGGGACGAATCAAATACAAACAGCATAGAGAAAGTGGTTTAAAATATAAGCGGTAGGTGGACAAAGATGAGCAAGAAATTGCAGCATAAAAATGAAAGAGAACAAGTGTAGATGAAAAGAGAATGTCAAGAATGAAAGAGATGACTGTGGAAAAGGGGGCGATATGAGTGGAGAGAGAGAAGGAGGGAGGGGGGGGGGGGAGTGATAGATCTGCAATTTACTCTCCTATCTCATCTGGCAAGAAGTTTCTCCACACAAAAGGCCTGACCTTCAGGAAATAAACACCTCGCACTCCCAGAGAGCTCTCTGCTGATGTCTGTGCTGCATGTCAATTCCATCATTGCATCTACTACAACGTATATACAGAAATCCAAAAAAGTCTATGAAAAATATCAAAAATGTGTTTTTGGTTTGGCAGTCAGATTATTTAAAATCAATTGGTCAATACTAGCAATTAAATTTTCCTGTTTTATTATTTTAATGAGTGTTTTATTCAAAAACATTAAACGATCAGTAACCTTTTACAGTGTACCTTCTGTTTCACTGTCTCCTAAACCTTAGTTCTGTACGTCTGAACTGCAATCGCAAATATCTCTTGTAACAAATGTAATTGCAACTGGATTAAGTTTTCTGTTACATGCGTAATGAGGACGTGTCTGTTAATTTATGATTGGCAAGCTGCAAATATGTTGTATACTGAGATCAGTAAAATTTTATTTTTTTAGACACGGTCTCTTTCATTACGCTTAAAGGAAACTATAATCTTTCTCTAACCTTAACTAAAGTTGTTTATTTGCTTAATATCCACTATCCACACCAACGTATCTTCTCATGACTCGGTTTCTCTTAACAACTGCAGCACTTCATTCATTAATATGTTGCACTGAAACAAAATTCACAAGTTTAGTTATAGGAACATAATGTTTAGGAAACATTTACACAAAGAGAACAGATAACAAGAACCCTGTTTTTCAAGGCCACGTGAGCAAGCTTAAAATCTTCCATGAACATTGTAAAATCCTTCTATTCTGAAACCCTGAAACCAAGTCAGAGAAAATCATTCAGCAATCTTTCCTCCAGCCCCTCTATCTCAACAAGAGATTTAGGTCTTTGTGTCTCATCCTAATCACTCTACCCCCATTGCTCCACCTCGAGTGGCAGCTCTCACTCTCACCATAGCCTCTATTCAATCATCCCCTTATTCCTTATTCATATGCTAAACCCCTATAGCAGAGCCCCTTTGGCCAAGTGCACTGTGAGATAGATGTTAACACATGTAATCCCCCATTAACGCATACAAGACAACGTATCCTCCACGGACACCCACTCTCCCTCTGGGATTAGCCCTCTGAGAGTGGAGGGGCTGATGGGTAATGGTTCACAGAAGCTCCTCTCAGTTTCAAAAGACATCCTCCCTCATGCCTCCTTCCCCTGCACCCCTGGAGTTTAAGTTGAGATCACTGAGGGTAAGTGTGTTTGCCTGGAGGATTTAACTGATTGTGTGTTGGTATTTCTAAGACATTCATTCAATTTTATCCGTAGCCCCACAGAAGCTGTTTTGATTTGCACCGTAACAAAAACAAAAACAGTCAAGTAAATGCTCCATGTTGAATAAAATGCAGTTGTGTCATGTACTTGAAGTTTAGCTGCCTTAACTAAATAATTATATGAGAAATGTATTAATTATAGCAAAAAAGATTATATTTTCAAGGCATTTGACATTTGAATGCATTTACACATACTAGGTTAATAATGATTTCTCCAGTATGTAGCCTATTTTATAAGAAAAACAAATACATTAGATTCTCCAGACAAAAAAAAAAGAATAACACAAGATTATTAGTACATAATCCAGAGACATTTATTTATTCGACGCTACTGTGTTCTTGAAAATACTTACATTTAGTGGTACACATAGTGACAGTGTGTGACATTAGTCAAACACCATGTGTATTATTTACTGTATAAGTCTGTTCACTTACAGCATCAACATGTCCTGTTCTCCAGAGTTAACCTTCCAGAAACAGCCCAGTATGCTTAGAATTGCATCCATACTGGATGATACCACACATCAAAGACTTAGCATCTCACGACAGGCAACGTTTCCCAAATCTTAGTCTTAATCGTTTTAGTTCTAACATTAAATATGCCTTACATATGTTGTTTTTCCATAGCCACAATATTTCCCTAATCTTAATCATGGTTACAGTGCAGAAGGCAAGAACTTGTAAACCTTAGCAATGGACAGTCTGTAGGTTTTGGAGAATCCTTCAACATCAACTTTATTGTCTGGCAACAGGAATTCTAAAGAAAGGTGTATCGTGTGTGCTATGGGCATCAAAACAGTTTATTGTGAGAAGACAGGATGTTTTCCTTCATGATGATTACTACACATTTACAAAAACTAATGAAAACTAATAAGGATGCAACAATTCAACTAAACTCATCGCGAGTTAAATAAAATGAGAAATCAGCATCAGGGGCGCCATGAAGCAATTAACTTTGTAGTAAACATCACTAATAATAAATTACAATTCCCAAATTGGAGCCTATGGCAACACAACATATTTAATGTGTTTGGGATGCTGTTACATGACAACACCAAAGTAATAGTGTCCAAAAACTGTTAATTGCATTAGCCTTTAATTGGGAGCCAAGTTCTTCACACATGAAAGGCTGCGTCATCTACAGTGAGGAAGAGTTCAGCTCAAACGGCGGTTACATTATGTCTCTGGAGTGAGACATTGTTTTAGGTTGGCCTGTCTGCGCATGGGACCAGAAAGTATGCCTCATTGAGTTTCACAGTATGTACCCTAATCCGGCCAGAAACTATCAAAGGAAACATTAGATGGAAGACCTTGAAAAGTTTTGCGACATTGCAGTACTCCTCTTGGACTGGTGTCAAAGCGCAGGCAAGCGTGTTTCTGAGAAGAGGTACTGATTTTCTGGCTTTTGGGCCACTTTTGTCTTGCTGAGAGCAACGTGACAGTTTGGAAAAAGTCAATATAAATTAATTTCCATTTTGGGATTTTCATCTTAATGATGAAAGTTGATTAAATTAATAATTATCCATTACAATCCTACAATAACACAAAAATATTATATATATATGTATACATATATAAAAAGTGGTAGAAAAGTGCTTGTAACCCCACAGGTTTTGTGGCAGAACTGCCCATACATGCTCCCTAGTTAAATGACATCAACAAAAATATGAAAGTCACAGGGTGTTACTCCCTTACTGCCAAATTCCTTTCCTCCGTCCCTTTATCCTTCCCTTACTCTCTCTGGAAATGTGAAATTAGCTGAAACATGAGGACAATTACAAGAAGGCCTAGCATAAAGACTGGGGTACTGGGAAAATAAACTGATCACAGAACCCTGAACAAATCTGGTTTACTTTACACAGCCTCCTCTGAACTCCTGCCAAAATTTCCCCCGTCTAGATAATTCCTCCCTGAGCAGTTTCATGTTTACACCTTGAAAATCGTTGGATGATCAAGAGAGAGGAGACTCCGATGCATTACCTTCCTTTGTTCTGCCAGAGGACGCTCGGCTGAGCATCACACCTCAAAAGTAACATTAGAAATATCTAATTAGGCAAAGGTATGCAGGTCATCCTTTTGAAGCTGGTTTTTCTCTTTGTGGTTTTTGCGCTCCGTGCCATTTACAGTAAATCTCTGGGAAAAAGAAAACACCTAGTAAGCTGTCTTCTTTGGTGTCTCTTATTTAAGACAGGATCCTGATTCTTTTTTCTTTTTTTGTTCAGCAGCAAAGACCATTGAGGCATTTTATAGCATTTCTCATTATTGCATTTTCCAAACAGTATGCAATGGGCAGTGGGGCATGGTTGAATTATTCAGAGGTACTGGGGATAACGGCACAGGGCTGATGTGTTAAGCCAGCATTTATAACACAGTGAGAGATGGAAAAGAAATAATAAAGAGCACCAGATGAAAGCTTCAGTTGTTAAAACAGCAGCTAGAGAAAGCAACACATCCCTTAATCTCTTCAGTCTAGTTCAGAGTCAGTAAAGACCCAATCTGTGCCATGTGACTGATTTTACAAACCACTTGATTCAAATATTGTTTCTTGCTGAGCTTTTCATAACACAGATAAAACTACTGTAAGTAACACTCACACACACACGTTTTATATGAGTTTTGAGGCAGGTTTATATTGAGAGATCAATGAGTGTTTGAAGGCTAATATCATTACTTCTGTTTTATGTTTTACTGGACGAACTTGGTGTGATTATTCGGGATCCTTAACCAATAATTAAAAATGTTTAACCCTTTTGTGCACCACCAGTACTGTGCCAGAATTCCTATATGTACACTACAAAATGTATTAAAACCTAATAGGCCAGTTCATAAAAAAATAATTCAACATTTCTATATTATTCTGTATATACTTATATACTAAAGTCTTAAACCTTAAAAGTGCCTTGAGATGACGTATGTTGTGATTTGGCGCTATACAAATAAAGTTGAACTGAATTGTACATATTTCTTTTCAAACCCTCTTAATTTCAAAGACTACAAGTGCTTTTCCTGTTCCATCCTTCACACACATGATACTAGTTAAATTTGCTATAAATTACATTCATGTTCACTGTCCCCCATGGGCTACCTTTGTATGAAAAACCTTTGAACATTTGAAATGCTTGGAAACTCATTAACTGAATTCTGAAAGTTATAAAAAATTATTTTCTTTTTAAACATCCAAATCCCAAATCATAACTCATGATGAAAATGCATAAAACAGGAAAACAATCCGGTCCTCACGACCCTGTTTTTTCTAAAGTAGTAAAATATTATCAGAACATTCATTATTATGATTTTGTCGTCTTCCAAGCAAACATATTTGTGGGGTTAAATGCTATTTTTGGCTTGTCTCACAAGCTTGGTAATGGAACATGAATGGCCTGCAGACACTTGGTGCTTTGAGGTGTTTGAGGTGTGTGAGTTGGGGTGGCAGCATATGGCTTCGGCGCATGGCAGTCGTGCACAAAACCTACAGTGTATGCCATATGTGTGTGCATTTTGTAAGCTAAGTGTATACAGCCTCAGAGCTTAATGACTATAACAATTATACATACCTCCTCTGATCTTGCATCACAGAAGACTTGGTCTCACTCCAGCACGATTCAATCATCTTCTGTGTGTCTGCTGTCTCTGAAAAGATAAATTATGTCATTACTGCTCTGAACTGGAGCACTGTGCGCTTAGAAAACAGTAAAGCTACACTGGGCTTTGAAGGAAATGTCACTAATTACCCTCTCTTTGTTTAGAATAATATTGTTAACTCATTCATCATTGCAAAATGTGCCACTGCAGCTGAAGAATTATGACTAGCCATGTTTTGTTGTCTCATGACGCTTTATATTCAGTATATTTAGGCCATTGTTAAATTCTGCAGCAATGAGACAATGTTATGATAGAAAGTCTAATCCACCAAATAATATCATTGCATGTAAATGTTTTATCGTACATTTACTTTCAACACAGAAAGAAATATATAGACAGTTGTTCAGTCGATCCTTTAAAATCTGATATACAGTGTCAATTCCACAAAATATGCTAGCTTCACATCAGTGAATGGAATTTTTTGTCTATTAAAAACATTTATATGACTTAACAATGCACCCCCTCTAAACTCATTCATAAATACTTAACCAGATTTTTCAAATCACTTTACATGACCAGAAAACCTGTAATGCAACATTTTACTTTCCCTCAGTGGCGACAGAAATCTCCCCTCACCAGGTCTATATTTTCACACCCCTACTCATTTCATTTTGATGCTAGCGTGTGATGGCAGCACAGCATGAAAGCGCTCGCATTTCCAATAAGGTTGGCACAATGTGGCTCTGGACTATTAATATCCCACAACGCCATGGCCACAGTGGTGGCACCTGTCTTCTTGGGTCTCACCCTTTCCTCCACTTCTCCCCCCACCACCGGCTGTCCCATCCTCCTCACCTTTTCTATCCCCCACTCCTCTCTTCACCTCTTTCTTCCGCCTTCTCCATCTTGCTCAGATGGGCTATGCAGGCTTACGGTCCGACACACAGCTTGGTGAAAGGCAGTTGAACTGTTTCCAGCAGCCACATGCTGCTCTGGCTATTTCCATCTCTAAAGAGTAAATGAACAGAAATTGCAGAATGTGTGTTAACTTCCTTCAATGTCAGGGCAGCTGGATCTCTTTAAACTTCTCCAAAATCTTTTACAGCAGGAACAAGGTCAAAGTGTAACCTGTTGTCAAAGATGGATGGCAATGTCAGCTAAATACTGCATATTAAAAAAAGGAAATCATCATCATCATCTTTATGTATGAATAATTTATGTATGGATGCTGTAGATTATAACTATAATATGAATCTGGAATACATTGGCTTTCACATCAAACAAACATCCTTTACAAAGGCCATCAACACCAGTGTTTTATGTTCATGCCAGCACTTCATACTAATACTATCTTAGGACTCGGTTTGCATTTATTATGAGAAACATTTTGGACAACTGTCCGGCTGCTCGTGGCACTCGCATTTCATTAGTTTCACTTGCGCTTTAATTGATCTTTATTTCCCTTGATTATGATCATAATTAAACACCAGAAAGCTGTTCAAGCTACCAGCCATCTGCCAGGTTGGATGATGGGCACCATCAGTGTGAGTATATGGGTACAAGACCATGATGCACTATGCCAAGACTTGCATCTCAAAATGCCCCCCCTGAATGTGTTATCATAAGGTCAGCAGGATTTTTACTCTCTATGTTAATAAAACATTCCTATTCTGACAGCATAAACATGCTTGTTCCTGTGGTTTTAATTAGAAGTACAAGTAAGTAAGTAAGAAGTAAACATAATCACAGAAGAGAATTGGCCTTCTCGAATAAGTTGAGCTAGTCCGAGCCCAAGTTTAGATAAGTTCACATTCAAGAAGAAGGCTGGACTACCAAGATATGGCTTGGATAGAGTGGATTCGGTTGACCTTACCCGCCTGAAAGCATAAACAACCTATATTATACTAGCACATAACGTTGTTGGATTTCTCCGCAACGCACTACAGATGAGTATGAGTCATGTGATTTGCTCTAACAGGATGCAAAAATGTACCATCAATTTAAACTCCTGGCTTCAACCATCCAGTGCAACCAATGAAAAAGGCTCTTGGTTGTGAATAAAAGATATCAATATTCATCCAGTCAAAAGGCCACAATCTCATGATGAAAAAAGATGCCATTAAAAACATCTACTTTACATTTTGATTTTCTTCGGATTATGTCGTCGCATTAGATTTATACTCATTCCAATTTTTATTGTCCGGGCTCCACGCAGCTCAAATCGAGTTATGAACTTAATCAATCCGTGCTCTCCTGCATTGACCGTTTTATGATTGGCCAAGGTTGCCAGGTTTTATTGACCTGATAACCTCAGATGAAAATGGCTGTGCGTATTTGACTAGGAGTGGGAGAAATGGGTAGCACAGAAATATAGAGCTGCACAAATCCGTCTCTTCTACATAGAACCTACTACTTAAATGCATCATAAATGAAAGCTGACGTGAACTAATTTCTTCCGGTGTGTTCTCTGATCCCTTCGCTATCGTCGGCTGACGGTGAAGAGCAGTCCATAAAGACAGCCATATAGGAGAGTTGGTGAGTAAATCTGGGCTGGGGAGAGGAGGCAGACCCTGGATGAAGAGTGATGGATGAGGTGAGAATCCTGTCCTTTCTCTCTCTCTTACTCCCGATCTCTGCGGCCTATTCCATCTACATCCGCTGGGATAAGGAGAGACGTGCATGCATTCCTGACCTCCATAAGGAAACAAGGCACTGTTGCTACAGCTGCATGCTGAGCAGGCCTGCATCCTTTGGGAGCAGGCATAGCTCTGTAGCAGGTTTAGGGAGTTTCTGTCTTGGCTAACAGATCATTGAGCATCACTTAGTGGAATGTGAAGGTGAAGAGATGGAGTACTGGAAAGGTTACAGCATCAGATTAAGACACTAGGAGAAATGAGTGCAAAAATAGAATCTGGATAAAGTTTACTTACACATATTGATAGATTAGCACACACACTAAAAGACTCATCAAATTCAACATTGTCCTGACATGGAATAAGAGAGAGTAAATTCCAAATCTCCCGCACTAAATTAAAACATGTACCAAATATCTAAAATAATATTCTGGCATTAAAGATCTAGGTGTTTTTGCTGTCTAATCAATGTGCCAATGAGGATAGAAAATTTGCATTTTAATTTGTATCCTGACTTCTCTAAACAAGGCCAATTGCCAGAGTTCACACATAAAGTTCACAAGGAGTATGACTCAACCTGTGGAAACCTGTGATGTTCAATAGTGAGAAAATACTCGCAGATTCGCAGGTGAAGTGGATGGGTAAAAATGTACTAAACGCACCTGGGTAGTGGGTTTAGTGAAAATAAAGGCATAGTTTATCTTAACCAGATCTATCTCATGAAAGTATAATTCCAAAATTGAAAACACAGCTGACTAACAGCAAATGGAGATTTTCCATTTGTGTCATTTTGCATTACATAAGTAGGCTAACTGAAGCTGCACAGGTGTTTTGTACATCACAGTGGGGCGGCTCATCTTGCTAGTCCTACATAGCCTATATACAATCTGCAACCTGGTTGAGTTTTAAAGTGAGTGACTACACCAATGAGACACACCAGTAACATGACCTGGTGGTCTTACATTAATGGTGCTGAATAAACTCGATACCTGACTGCAAAATTGGACCCATCTCTGACCTTGACCATGTGTTACAAACTGGAGTTGAGAGTTTTGAAAGAAGTTGATCTTCCCAACACTGTTGACATGTTCCAACGGCCGACAGAAGTTAAAGAAGAAGTTATAAAACTTCACGAGGCCTTTAAGATATTTAATCCAGCTACCACTGTTTTTAAGAGTGAAGATGAAATATTTAGATCTGGCCACCATGCTCTATGAGGACAGTGAACCCATCATGCAGTATTCTGCAGCAATGCTGCCGCCACTGTGCCCCCTTCAGCATTAACACATATGGCTTTCCTTAGATCATTACTTCCATTAAGTCATTAAGCCTCGGCCTAAGCGAAGCCTGTTAGTTAGTCACATTAAAGAGTTAACACTTTCCATCTCCACAACCCGATGGGCTGACATGTCTGCTGTGGCAACTGACACGTCGGTCCAACCCCATAATTAGGAAAATTGCTCTTAACAGGTCCACCGTTTAGTAATGGTCTCATTTCTTCCATCTCGCTCTGACGAGAGCAAACTGCAAGAAGATGTCCCCATTAACTCTTTGCACCGAGGCTAAACTCCTCCTGTGTCCATTCAACATGGTCTGATCCGTCACCCCCCCATCACATACACACACATGCATCTTTATAATGGTTTTAATGAGCCAGCCCATAGCCTGTTCCCCTTAGAGATCTTTAACATATTTTTGAGCCTTTAATCAAACAACTATCATTTTAGACTTTTTTTCGGCTAACGTTAAATGTTAGGAGGGGAGATGGCAATTTAGGAAGAATGAAGGATGGTGAGACAATTCAGAGGAAAAATAACACGCCGAGCTTTCATCTTGCCCCCCTCCAACAAGCACCCAGTCCGCCATCCCTTCATCTTACCCCCTCATCCCTTCGCCACCATCACGCTCCCCCCCACACTTCTCTGACCAAATTAAATTGAAACCAGATGGAGCAGGGCCTGGACTGTGCATTGTGTCAGATTGTCATGGCGCATTAACCATGATTTCACATTGAGATGGTCTGCCTGGCCAGCGTGAAGAAAAAAAAAAAAAAAGCACTGAGAGGCAGACAGAAGGAGAAAGATAGAGGGATAGAGACAAACAAAATAGGTCCTTAAAAGATGGAGAGAAGATGAGAGAGGTTTTCAGAGAAACAGAGAGAGGGAGAGAGAGAAGACTGATGAAAATGGTCCTGCTGCCAACAGATCAATCCCACTGATCACACAGCTGGCGCAGGCTGATGATATGAACACCATATGACATGGAGACAGGCCTGCATCAGGGAGGCTCAGGATGGTGCCATACCTTTACAGATTAACATCATACATAAATCTGAAGCTGAATTCAGTAATTATTTCTTTAAC
Organism: Ctenopoma kingsleyae; assembly: GCA_032353495.1. NCBI lineage: Eukaryota > Metazoa > Chordata > Actinopteri > Anabantiformes > Anabantidae > Ctenopoma > Ctenopoma kingsleyae. Next base: position 17,727,512 of record JAUBNQ010000007.1, on the reverse strand, counting down.
ATCTGCATATTGCCCTGAACGTAAGAAAGAGACTCTAAAACAAACCGTTTCAGACAGAAGGTCAGACGCTCGACATAAAGGCCCATTTTGAGGAAATGATGCAGTTTCTGGAGTTTTTCTATAGAGCCACAGAATAAAATAGAAACCTAAAATTATGCATAATGTGTCTCTCTTTAATTTTGCTTAAGGTGAACTCAAGCAATGTAGGAATGCCAGATATGAGGAGAACTCTAAAAATGGTGGATCTCCCACTTCCCATAATGCAACTTGATAGCATTTCAGTTACGCTGGCTTCATTAAGTAAAAGTCCGTAGCAAGGTTTAAATACACACATACAAAAAATTCAATATACGTTAACTCTTTTTAAAAGACTTCCATTACTTGAAACTTAACTTTCATTTTCTTCTAACTTTCTTCAACTATTAAATGAGCGTAATACTCTCAACCACACACACTCATCCGTCTTCTGTTCACCACCCAAGGATCAACGTTTCACTTAACCTCTCGGGGATGGAATTACAAGTTTGACTTCAACCAGCGATATCATCTCATTGCAGGTGTCATTACCCCAGCTTATAATTGACAGAAGCATTAACATGTCATTAACACATAAGCTTAGACTTATATCTGAACCTTTTAATGAGGCCATCATTCAACATTAATAGATTTGTTATCATGGGTAATGACTGAGGTGTCTTTGCCTGTCCCCACAGGTCGGTGTAAAGAAAACTGAGTATAATGTTTTCGGTGAGGGGGCCCTCAGGAAATGAGACAAGAGGTCTTTGAGGGCAAACACAGGGAGACAAGAGTGGGCACTGTCACCCATACAGGGGTCTTAAGGTGAGGGAGATAATGAATGACAAAGACCATTCCTCTGGACAGTTGTCTAAAGAAGGTTTAATAAAAAAATAAAAAATCAGACTGCTAAAGTTTCGTCCTTGTGTTGTTCTTGGTGTAATCTAAACAGAACAGTTTCTGACATGATAGTAGTGCAAAAAGTGCAAGTGCAGCAAGTGGAAATGATTTTTTATTAAAATAAAATAAAAATATGAGCGTTTTTATTTATGCCAGATTGGGGATGAAAGGCTCTACCCAAAAGTTGACCCTCAGTCTATGTCTTGTGCACTGAAATAAAAAATAATTTGGAATATATAAAGATATCAAGATGCTTCATATGGCCAGTGTAAAATATTTACTCCACCAAAAAAAAAAAAAAAAAAAAGTCAAGCTGTTGAAACGTCCATCTGAAGCCCATATGTGCATATGTTGAAGAAGCACTTGTTGAAATATATGCAGTATACATTTCAAAATGACCACCACTGGAATAATGTAAATATCAGAAGATGCAGTCACACACTTTTGGAAACATTTTGAGCATTTAACAACATATTTTATCTTATGGAACAGATCTTCTAATAAACGCCGACATGGATGTTGAATGTGCAGCACTTCACAGTCGTAGATTAAATTATTTCTTAAATTACACACACTCAAATCTGTGTGAGTCCTCTACACATGATGCAAAGACTGGATTGTACATTTGACACGTAAGAAAAAAATGACTGTTAAATATCACTTATATTTTATTTAATCAGATTTTGCATTAAAACCACTCTGATAGGACCTTTAAAGTGCAACGATATTTTATTTGAAATTTCCAACTATTATCTACTATCTTCTCTAACCCTCAAACTACAAAAACACCCACCACTGCCTGTGCCACATACTAATCACGTCGAGCTAAAATCTCCTCTTGTTTACATCAGACCTTGAATTAAAGACTACAATTAATCTCCCAGAATGCCTCCTCTCACCTCAGCCACAGCCGATGATTGATTAAAGCTGGGTCTGGCGTGGCAGTGCGTGAACCAGGCTAGAGTTACACCAACAGGAGAAGCTGTGTGAATGTCTTGGTCCTTTCAGTGCTGGACTCGTGGCTCATGGGCCTCGTGAGACACCACAACCCCTCCACCCTGCCCCGAAACATCACTGATGTGAAAACCAGGTAGCTGCATAACCCCCTACCCCACTCTTTGGCCTCCTGCCTTTCCTCCTTTGCTCCCATTTCTCAGTCCTAACGGACTTGGTGATGGATTGTTTTTTGCTCCTCAGAAACACATTGTTTTCTTTAGCACAGCAGGGTATTCTGTTTGCAAAGGTCTGGCCTGTGAAGTGTTATCACTGCAGAGGTACCTCTGTTAATCATGTTCCTTCCTTTAAGGGGAGAAGCAGTTGTTAGCAATGGAGAGCTGTCATACTTATAAAAGGTTCAGAAAACTACTACTAATACAAGGGTACAAAGAATTTTGAATTTAAAAAATATTTCTCAGAGTTTGTAGAAACCTGGAAACAGATTGGAGGGAATTACCTAATCAGAGCAAATCAGATGGTGTCACATAACTCATTGATCAAATGAAATTGTACCAAACTGAATTTTAAATATTTTCCTATGAAAGAAATGACCTAATAGAAGCTTTGGGTTGTTTCAAGTAATTGAAAGAAGACAAATGTGCCGCAAAGGGAAACATTTATCCAAAGCACTTGGACCATGGAGGCAGAGACCACAAACTCGTACTAGCTGAACAAAATAGCTTCAACTCATAGAAGAACCAGTGGACCAGACCACTAATGAAAATAAAGTAGCATAGTGTTTATGGGAGAAAAACTGCAATTCTTTTGTCCACTGGTGCATTTCACATATTTTTCACCATTATTGTAGGACAAGACATGTTAGAATCAATCATTATCACTTCATCAAGAGGCAACACAGACAAACTCACAACCCCATTCAGAGCTTTAGGATCAGAAAATCTCCTGTAACGCGAGCTCCTTTGTGTTTCTCTCAAGTTACAGTATCACAATTACACAAGTGGATGCTTTCCAAAGAGGGATTACCCACTCTGAATCTCCTTTTAGCACCTCCATGTGAAAGTCAAACAGCGTCTGTGGTCTGGACGCAGCAACAGATGACAACCTTGAACCCATAAGCATTTGTTGAGTTGTCCGATGACACGGTTTGTAAAGGGACTGCCTCATGGCATTTCCACCGCTGTGTTCACCTCAGGAGAGACTGAATACATATACAGAGGTCCTGATATGTTTTACATGCTATCCTCTGAGGGGAACTAGGGGGTATTTGTAACGCAGCAATTTCAGCAGTGCGATGATGTACACACCCCAGCTATGTGGAAACAGATTGGAGATGATGTGAAAGGCAAACAGGACCAGCAGCTCTGAGACTTGAGGTGAGCGACTGAAAATCAAACAAATAAATGAATCAAAGGTTATTGATCATAGATTTGTGGTTTTAATCATCATGAATGTGTTGTGGTTATTCAATGTATGCCTGGCTGTTGGTATTAAATAATTTCAGAATCATTTCCACTCTGTTCCTACCTATAGTCCCAAACTCTGTTTAACACATACACACACAAAAGGGAGGCCCCGGGGTTTCTGTGTGACCAGCAGACGAGGGAGTTGAACTTGTGACCCCTCCCTGGGGTGTGAGGCCCCGGGGGTTGGAGTATCACAGAGCTGATCCACTCCAGCCTGCCTGGTTTGGCTCGGGCTCCGCCTGCCCACCCACTCCCACAGCTGGCACGTAACACACAGCACTCACTGTACAGCCCAGTGCCTTACAGCAGCACTGCATGAGCTCACACTATGATGCAGCATTAAAACACCACAGAGCAAATCACACTGAGGATTTGGTATAATCTTGGAAATAGGAAACTACATAAAAGGTAAAAAAAAAAAAAAAAGAAGTAAACTCTGAGGGTGTAAAAAAATCACCACGAAATATGTTGATCCCTATTACTGATCTTTAAAATAAGACATCTAAAAACTACACAAGCAAAACAAAACTTAATTATATGTCATTACTACCGGTGGCTATAAATAATCATGGCATGCATTAAAGTCAGTTTAGTTTAAATTAAAGGGACTAAATGACAGAATCCAAAAATTAACCCTAGTGCACTAACTGTGTAGGCAGCACTGCACTTTAATAGGCCTCAGATGAGCTCACCGAAAATGTCACTGGAAGTATGAGCGAGAACATTTCGCTCATCATATAATAAACAGGTTGTATTTCACAAAACGCAGCAGACGCTGTGGGTCTTTAAATAATCCTGAATTAACTCATAAATATTGCAGTAATACAAACAGAGACTAACATGAGTTATCTACACCTATCTACAATAGGTGTAGGCGATACAGGTAAAATGTCTGCACTAAAATAAGAAAAAAACTCAATGTTCATAATTATTTTTGCTTTGACTATTATTATTCATCGATTTCTAAATGATGAAAATGAAATGAAATGAAAACTGATTTTAAAAATAAGTTACTTTCATCTTAGATTATATCTTATTATCAGACTGCTGAACTGGTTAAGTGTATAAAGCACGATAACTTTAATTATTATAATAGTATTTAGGAAATTATTAGTGGAAAGGCAACACTAATAATTATGGTGCTTTCAGGATAATTATTATTCTTTCATAATTAATGAAACATTTCAGAGGTAAATATGTGCCCTGTTATTTCAACCAAATTAATTATGTGCAATACAGGAAACATACTTCATCACTGTACTATAATGATTATAACACAATAATCAGTTATACTGCAAATAAAGGATATAGTGAGACATGACATTTAACAAATTACACAGATAAACATTCAGTCGCATCTTTTCATTTTCCTTTGAGAAAAGAAAATTATATAGAAATCAGAGTTCACTTTCATTAAGTCAGTTTAATGAAATGATATTTGCCAAATACAATCCTCCATTCCTATAATTATACAATTTATTACTAGTTAAATAGTAAAAAAAAATCCTGTAGTGCAGAATTACCTCTTCCTACATCTTGTTGGTTTTACACCATTCAGTAATGTGATCTATGTCGATGCTAAACACACTGCAGTCAGTTTACACTCTGACTCTCCACAGATTTCCAGAGCCAAAAAAGAAGCTGTGGTCCACAAGCCACATTCAGAGAGCAGGAGGAAGAGGAGGAGGGGAGTTAGCACATGGTTATCAGGGTGTCAGCACCCCCTACTGGCTTTGGCTGCTCAAATGAGACATATGCCCTCTTGTCGACCCCCCCCACCCCCCCACCCCCCCAACTCTCTCCTGTACATTCTTCTATTACATACTACTACACCATTATCTTCTTAAAACCAGTTTACTGATAAATGAATTCTGTGTGGCAGACAACTATTTTTAAATGTCATTCATTTAATATTGTTAATGTTCACAACTGAATTATCACAAAATAAAACACGATCAACACCCACTCAGCTCATACGAAAGATTACACTACATGTTGAAAATAGTAGAGGTTTTCTTACGCGCATACAACCATTATCTGACTCAGCATGAAGAGACAGCTAAGTGCCTTTTCTTTACTACTTTTGTGATCTGTGATATCTGTATCTACACAGCTCAAAAGCACTAACATACTATTTCCACTATTAATGTCAGGTATTCCAAACCTTGCAGAAAAAAAATGACATGCTTCCATTTGTCACGTTGCATGTCTCACTATGGGAATATACCATGAATAACCTGGATACTGGCTCATGTCGTGGTCATGTTCAAGACACTCTTCAGTTGTTTACTTATGCAGTTTTGGATCGTATTTACGCAGATCAATTTCAGAGCACAGTGAATACGAGACTATAAAAACCAACTGAATATGAGCTGTGGGGTTTATATTCATCAGTGTCACACTAAAATTGTCATATTCTATCTGTCTTTTTACAGTTTCTCATAATTTGGACACAAGTTTGGGAAGATGGCCTTAAACAACGTCTGTACTTTGCTGCTGTCAGAGTGAGTGTCATGAGTTGAACTGGATTTCTAAACAAGTGCATTATTGTGTTGTTAGTACAATTACACTTGTGACTTATAACAAGTTTCCCTCCAGGTCTAGACATCTAAGACTTTCTTTGTTTCGCTGTTTGACTTTAATAATGACATTAAACAAAAACAAATAGATACTAAAAAGTTAGCCGCCCTTCCCTAAAGTAGACTAGGAAAAATGTTTTAATGACAATAAATGACACTTGCTGATAGATGACAAAGGTAAACATACTTTGCGGCCTACCAGCAATGTCAGGAAGGAAAGCTAGACTCACATCATGCATTTCCAACTAAACCCTTCTAATGGTCTTCTGTAAAGTATTTTCGCTGCAGTGAATGGGGCTTGGTCATGCTTTTATTCTCAGTTCAGTTCTGCTTGAGCAAACGACGGAAATCATCTAAAGCTTATTCGAAAGCCGGAGTCTGTCTTTGCAAAATTAGCTATGTCCAATCAGAGCAGTGCAGTATGAAAAACTACTTCCACAGACTTTAAATAGACAGAAATAGACAATCCATCCCAGTGAGGGGAGATCATTAAAAGCTCTAGACAAACACAGGTGTTTTTAGTTACACTTGCTGATTAAACTTCTTCAGTCTGATTATACTGTAGAGACTGTGCCTGACTCTCTTCGTGTTATTTCTGTTCAGACATTAGAACAAGACAAGTAACACACTGATCCTGTTAAGTAACATAGCGTGTGTGATGACCTCAGCTAATTTAAAACATAGCATAGCAACACACAGTTTTAGATTCACTTTTGTGTTACGTTTTGCTTCTGATTGATGTATTTTGCAGTTGAGATTAATATCCCTCAAACATGTAGTTCATTCTGATCTGCTTCACAGCAATCTAATGACATCTAAAGAAATTAATAACTATATCACAATATTCCTCAAAAAATTAAAAGCTTTCAAACTTCTATTTTAATTTTATATAGAAGGGCTTCCAGAGTCAGCGAGCCAGGACAGTAAGCAAGTTTCAGCAGTATAAAGTCTAAATTTAGTCTGAAGTAAATGTTAACTATTTAAAGAGCACACTGAGAAACTAGCAAGTGAAAAAGTATCCACACTCAGGCAGAAGTATATGAGCTACAGCTCAAAATAACACCAGTGCTCTTCTTCAATTTGCATATAAACACTCTCACTTCCTAACTGTCCACTGACTCATTTTCCTCAATGGGGGGATCTACTAACCACAGGAATATCAAGGTCTCAAATCAAAGCCAAGAATGTGAAAACAGAGACGGGAACAGCACATTACCATGACATAACCATCTCCCATGTGGATGAACGGGAGAAGGGTGACACTACAGGGGGCTCTGGGTCTTGTCATTAGCCAGGAACGGACTGCTCTCTCTGGGTTATCAGCCTTCTTCTGTGACCCCCCTGGTGGAGCAGCAGGGCTGTTCTGTTGTTTCATTATCACAGAGGTTCACGTAGCATAGAGAGGCGCCATCATTATCCATCAGGCTTAATGAGACCATCTCGCCGCCGTAAAGGTCAGGCAATTACTGCTGGTGCAGTTTTCAGCCTGTAGATGCGAAGAGGTTGGAGAAGGATGGCAGTGAAATACATAGTACAGAAAGACGCCCCCCCCACCATACAAACACATAAAGGCTACTTGCACGTTTAGTATTCATGTATCATCATTGTTTGATGAAAGTGTTGTATCTCCAAAATTTACTCGTTCATTCGTGTGAGTTTATCCAACATTTTTAGATTTAGGTTGTCATTAAGTTTTGCTATAATTAATTTGTGTGTGTCATATTTAAATCTCCTTTTTAAATAATGTCTTTAGTTGTAGTTTCGCTTCAAGTACAGCTGCTGTTACTTGAACTGATTTGCAGACGAGACTCAGAGGAAGACTGTGGTGAAACAGCAGATGACTCTCCAGTCATCTGGATCATGTGCAGTATATGACAAGCTTGTAATTGGAGCAGGCATTGTTCTTTTGACCTGTGTCATATGACATCACCTATAGTGTGTGTCTCTCACATTTCTAACCATAAGCAGACATATCTTCAAACAAGCTCACAAGACATACAGTACTATTACAATAGAAACTGTTATCCATCTACCACAAGAATGTTTATTAATGTACATTAAACCACATTACACACTGAAGACACTATGAAGTCAGATATTTCCAATTATCACTGGGCTTTCAAAGGAAGCTGACATTTTAGTGGACTTTCATCAGATGAAGTGGAATAACTTCTGTCAGATGGATATTCTCAGTGGAAGTAATTATTTAATTATTTTCCTTACTATGAATTTCTAATTTAGTTTGAGATACTGCACTTACTAGCCTTTTCAGGAGTTTTATATAGCATCTCACAGAAAGAGTTCAGTTGTCAGCTTTGGTCATCCTTTCTGTTCATCCCTTTATCTTGACATGTGGGTGAAAATCTGGAAAAGCTACTAAATGGATCATAAGACACATTTAAATAAAATACTAAAATACTTCAGATTTAATAACGTACGGCAACACTTCGACATGTGGGCAAGAATCAGGGGAACCAGGAGCTGAACCACCAATCCTGTGGTTAGTACACCATTGCCCCAAAAGAAATGCTCTCCATCAGGGAGTTGTTGGGATAAGCATGTTGCCATCCTCACATAGATATAGTCTTCATTAACAACGAGAAATGATAACTTCTCCAATAACAACAGTAAAAATGTCGAAATTACAGTTTTCTTTATCGCTTCTACCGCAGTGTACAATAATTTAACTCCAACAGATGTCTATGAATTTAGACTATACCTGCTGAAAAATGTCTAAGAATAAAAGCACCCTTACTTATTCCGCTACATCACTATCGTGCCTGCAGTGCCAAAGGCAATCCTCGGACAGGTTTATGCTCCTCTCGCTGAGAGTTTGAGCCACTGGTTACTGGGTTTTAACGGCTGGATTAATGGGGTGGCAAGAGGGGCCATAAATTGATAATATAACCACTGAACATACTTGCCAGGACAATTAAGATAATACAACTGGAAATAGAGGCCCCATGAATCGCCATGGTAAAGAGCAATGACTGCCTTACAACGATGGACACCCTTGAGCTCTT
>JAUBNQ010000007.1:17655906-17718475 GCA_032353495.1 Ctenopoma kingsleyae | reverse complement strand
CTGGAAATAGAGGCCCCATGAATCGCCATGGTAAAGAGCAATGACTGCCTTACAACGATGGACACCCTTGAGCTCTTTGCCTAGAAACTATCATCTGTGTTCCTCACGAAATGAACAATGAGCTCCTAACAATCACACAGGACTTCTGTGTGAAAATACAAAGGATTAGACAATTTAATGTATATTTAGATCTCGCAGTTTCTCATTTAACTTCACTTTGTTTTTAATGAAAAATAATATTAACACAGGTATTATGCGACTTTACACATTTATCTTTTAAAAAATGACCCATTAGGCAATTTGTCGTATCAAAACAATGTACAACATCTACAGACATATCCATAGACTTGACATTTTAAATACTATCACAGTAAGCAGGATGTCTAAAGGTCAGCGGTCTCGACTGTCATTAACTATGTGGCTGCATTTAATACTTCCTACTAATCCTCACCTCTATCAGGCTGTTTTGAAAGTGGAAATAACGCATTACGTTGGGTCGTAGAGTAAAAAAGCTGAGTATCTAGCCTCTACCTTCTCTGAATAAAATAATAAGTGGTTACAGTCTTATAACAATCAGTATTAACTCAGTGCACCTTAGGCACAGAAAGTGAAGCTGCTTGTGAAGATCTGAGGACGGATTTCAGATCATCCTTCCAGGATCGTTACTCATCATCTGTAAAATATAGCAGTGTTTTTCTTCCTGCTCCTGTCGCCGTCGACCACCATCCCTCTGCATAATGAGCACGCGGCGACAAGCGGGTAACAAAAACAAAGGCATAATAAGAGAGTGAAAAATGATGCAGAGCGGTTGTAATGAAGATGAAAAGACTTGCTCTGATGCCTAATGAAGATACATGCCCGTATTTCTCTGCCACAGCGCTAATTACGAGCTGGGTCTCCATTAATAGCTCATGAAATATTAAGTTCCATTAGCTAATAAAAGCAGACTGCAAAAAAGTAACGCAAGCTCACTGCTGCATTCTGAGGCAGGTAAAGAGAGAAAGTTAAAGGTCTTAGATTTAATACCTGGAGGACGAATGATGAAATATGCATCTATAATTACAAGTCAACACAGAATCACTTTTTTTTTTCCTGGTTGTTACAAAAACATCAAAAAAGTTTAATCAAATATTCCTGTCGGAACAGAAATACAAAAACACAGGTCAAGCTATTCTGTGGCTTGAAATTCCTTCTCTAGCCTTATCCCTAACTAATGAACTGGATTCTAAATATGAAATCAATTAAACCATAGCTTTTAGCCTCACTAAGAAAGCATGACAGCCCTTATAATTCTCTGCTCCAACAATATCTTTATTAAACCAACTTATTTAGTCAAAGATAAAGCAGGTATTTCCTCTGCCTCTACTCCTCTGGACATGAATTCAAGAAGAAATTCATTGAGAATTTGGGAGTTAATCATTAATGCATGTCCAGTAATGATCCTGAGACTTGATGTTATTAGTAAATCATAATGAATGATCATAAAGCCTGGCCCTGCTCAGACAACTTCAGCTCCAAGACCTCTACAAATGTAAGCAGAAAAGACCCATAGTCAGTGAGTAGAGGCAGCCCTGCCAAGTGCCCGATTGATTTTCTTATTTTCGTGCCGGCAGCCTGGCTCTGAGGAATGAGTTTTAATTCTGGCAGTGCATGATTAAGTCTGCTTTTGCTTAACGCCAGCCTGCTCAACTGGAAAAGTGGATGTGTTAGGAAAAGAAGGAAAGAGAGTGAGGGCAGTGATAGTGAAGAATGTGTGTAAGTTTGCCTTAGTGAGATTTCATATTTGTGTTTTAATGAATGTCTGTGTGTGTGCTCTTAAGTGTGTGTGGGTGGTGGGAGCTGCGGTTGTTCAGCCCTGAATGGCACCTGTCAGGCTCTTGATTAACGAGGCCCTCTGCCCTTCAATCCCCCAGCCTGTCACTCAGAGAGAAGGCATTAATCTTCATCGCCTGCTTGTCAGGTCAGGGCCGGCCCAAGACACCCACCAGTGTGTGTTTGTATCTTTGCGCGTTTAATGCATGTCTATGTACGTTTGGTTGTCAGTTGCATGTGTTTTTGTGTGCGGAAGTGCGTGTATGTGTCCTTACTCGTATGACATTAGACACACATGTGTGTTTGAGAGCATGTGTGAGATTACTTGTGTGGACAGGCACAGCCAGAGGGGGAGATGCTTGGATTGTGGGAGTTACACTGTGTAGCATCACGCTGGATTAAGGTACGAAAACAAAAAAACACGGGCAAAATGTCAACAATTAGGAAACAGTAAAACACAAAAGAATCCTTATAATTAATATCTAGACCTTCAACTGGGGCATTTCCATAATTTATTAAAATTCACAAGAGCATGTGGACTCTGTAACACCCACTTCATTCCCTTGTGTGAGAGGTGAGAAGAAAGGCTGGGGTATTGGGGGGTAGGTTACCCATCACTAGTATCAGGGTATGTTTATGTAAGAGTGTGTGAGAGGACAGATGGAGAGTAGGACTGCCATTTCTGCCAGCTACCACATGTACTCATCCAAACAGCACCCCACCCCTGAACTCGCAACACAATCCATCCAACCAATCAAACAAGCCCAGCTGCACATCCGCTGGCCAATCACAGAGCCAGCAGTTCAATTAGAGCATAATAAAGGAACATTCATCATTCAATTAGGCATCTGTCACTGAGCCACAAAAGGGGGAAAACTTGGGAAACGCAAAGAGAGGGAGAGAGAGAAAGAAAGAAAAGTTGGAACAGAAAAGAAGAGCTGAGAAAGGAAAATGGAACAAGAGATGTAGACAATAAACAAACAGACAGAAACAGGGACAACACTTTCTTACAGATATTAAGATTAGGTGGAGATGCAGATAACAAAAAGAAAAAAAAGAGTAAAGAAATTAAAGATGTAATGTAAAGAAGAAAATTGTCTCTGGTGTAGCGAGGAGCACAAAAAAAACACATCAGGAAATCAAAGACACCTGGAAGATTATCTACTGCTATGAGAGGTTAAATTAACTAACAATTTCAGAAAAGTTCTTCTGCCTCTAAAGACGTCTTCCATCCTCAAAATCTTCAATAAAAATAAAATACATTCTGCTTACAACACAGTGACAGGCAATGCAAGTTAAAGCTATTACATACAGTAATTTTTAAAACATACTACAGATGTATAACACTCATAAAATAGCCGAGATAGAGATGTTTCCACTCATGGTTATGGGCGTATTTGGTTTTCTTTCATTATGCAGAAATCACTGAAAGCAGAATCTGGAACCTTTAGCTCTGTTTACTCTGAAATTGCCCTCCTGCCTGCAATTCAGCAAATTTGCCTTCAGATCAGAGCAGTGGCTTGTTAATTACAACTTTAAGGCCTGTTAGGCTGTCAGTCTTTTTTGTGACAGCTGTGACTGTTTGATGGTAATTAAACTAATGGCAAAATGTGTGGGGTAATACATAACCGATATTAAAATACAAAAAATATTAATTAATATCAGCCTATGTTGTTAACATGATCTTGTGTTATTATGGATGGGACAGTCCATCCTGATCAATCAAAACATGTTGAACGGGCCAGTTTCATTGTTTTTTCGACATCTCTGATTATACAAATTCCACATTTCATTGTGTTGCTTATTGTAGTTACACAATAAAATCTTGCTATACTGTATAATATGTCAGCATGTGATATGTCGTTCATCTCTCCTTCTCCCTGTCTCTTTCGATCTCTCACTGCCTCCCTTGTACCAGCTGTCTCCAAACCCCTGTGGTCCTCCTTCCCTCAACCTACTCCCCCCTTCATTCCTCCTCCCCTCTCTCTCATCCCAGTCCCCAACCAAGCAGGAAAATGATCCCTAGTAAATAATATATCAAGATAAATGATAATTGCTCAGATTTTTTGGGTGTTACGCATCACTTAATGAGCACCATAAATTAGCAATGAATATGGCTGACAGCATTAGCCAGAACACACTCAAAGCAAATGCTTCTTGGCATATCGATGGTTAAAACGTTACATCTTCTCCGTTTCTTCAGCCTTAACAGATCAAAGTTCACGAAAGAGTTCCTTACAAAGTTCACTAATTTCATGTATTTTACAGGAGGACTGGATCCTTTGTGAGGTTTTTTTTTTTCTGGATCCTCTAAGGGTACAGACAAGGGAGCACAGAAGGAAAGGGCAGTTGATTTTAAAAAGGTCACAACCAGAGAGGTACTTTGTCTTTCATGGTTGAGATTCAAAAGTGAAGATTTTAAGCATATTTTGAAGACATTCTGCATACAGAAATCATGCAATGTATCTGAGATCTTTGGTCACAAAGCAATTATCTGTGAGAAAACATTTTAGGAAACACTATGATCTTCAACATATACTGGAAATATCCTGCAATATTATGTGTTTGTAAACAAAGAACAAGAGTAAAATCAGAAACACACCCTAATGCACTCTATGTACAGTATCACAGTTTGGCTGTGGGTGAGGACCAACACTTAAGCCTCATCCCTGTGTCCCTGTCAGACATCAAACGTGGGGGCCTTGGCCACAGATCGCACACACGGGCATCCCCAGAGACCGCCTGATTGAAACCTGGCAACAGGACCAAACAGCTGCTTCAAACAAAAGACATCTGCATATTTCAGATTTGTTTTTCATAAATTAACACTGCAACCTGCCAAAAATCTGGGCCAGGGAGCCTATCGACTTGTGTATAATTAGATAAAGTTTACAAGCTTTGAAAGTTGGAAATTAGCATGAGGTAAAGGGTTGCTCACAAGGGAGGAGAGGGGGGACACGGCTTACAGGCATGTTTCTGCCTTTTTTTTTTGTGATGACGGGGAGGTGGTGGTGGGGTAGCTGTTCACACTAACAGGAAACATATAAACACGGCTCCTCTGGTGTCTGTTGAAAGCACTACACTAGGAGTTGAGTTTCATTGTTCTCTTCAGAGAGGTTCAGGGTGAAGTTTTAGCATGTAAGCAGTGTGCTGACGGCAGGTGATGCTGCTGGCTCAAGCCAATTAAAAATTGTCTGGCTTTTTTTTGTCTGCATTCAACCTAATGACACCTACTGTGCATCTGTGTGTGTGTGCGTGTGAATCTCTCTCTTTTGCTCTGCTAGAGCCCTGTGTGTTGCCTTTACAGGGTCAGATAGCAAGCTATTTCACTTGTAAAAACCCCTTCAATTATTCAGTGAAGTCAAGTCTCCCGCTTGTCTCCTGGTGTGTTTGGGGACAGCATGGAGACAGTGAAAGTGAAAAAGAGGGATGGAAAAGAAAGAAGGGAGGGAGGGAGGGAGGGATGGATAGATGGATGAGAAGGAGCGGATGTCTCCTAAAAAGCATTGCTGCCTAATTACTATCTCATTTAGATCAGCAACCACAGTTATAAATAACCCAACAGCTGGCGCGATGGTAACAGACAACACCAAACACAGAAACTCAGCACAATATCACAGTTAGCTGAAATAAGCATTGGAATGATAATGGTGTATGTGGTGCATGGAAACATTCTGATGTGTCTCAACATGATTGTACTGTTTACAATCTATAAACCCTCAAAATGGGCCCAGGGTAAGGGTGAGGTTAACTTATGAGAATAGATTTTACACTCCAGTTTCATTCCATAGCTGTGTTCAGCTCAGATGTGAACAATAAAATCATCCATGTAAAATGTTTTAACTTTAAGGCTGCAACGATTATTGTTTTCAACTGGGGTCATATCGAAGGTGCAGCCTTTTGAGAGCTGACTGCTTCCAAAATACAGTTGACCAATGCTGTGTACTGTCCCTGATCCCAGCGAACACACAGTAACGAGAGGCTGCTAATGCTTATGCTAACATGTCTAGTGCTGATTTTAATCAGAAATCCTTACCCTTGTTTTAAAGTTCTATATGTGCATAAATAAAATTTGCTAGAAAGCAGTGTTGTCATACCATCCATTAGCATCTGCGCTTGGAAGTCTTCTATTGTGTTCTATGAAATATAACAGATAAGACTTCAACAACTGCTCTCAGGCACTGATACCAACCGATGATCAGACAAAAGTCACTGTAGTAATTTGCTGCTGTCTTTTCATTTTCAGCTCGGAGGGTCCAGGAATGTTTTGTTGTAAGACGCTCCAGCACAGCGGTTGTGCTGCTGTGGTAACGTAGGCCATTTAAGCACAGAGCACCATTTTGTTAGGTCTCCCTTTAAAGAGTCCTACACTTTTGATGATTCTGAACTACATTTTCAGCATGCCACAGAGACAGTGTGGTGATCATTTTGAATGAAGGTAAGCATGTAAAATATCAATGGAATCGTTTCTGTTGTGCTTAGAGCTTTAAAAACTGTAGGTAAATAGCAGAACTTTAACACAGTGAGCATTGCTTGTTATGTGAAGGCTTTTTGGTCATTATTACTGTATAAATTAATTCAAATCTATATCATCCGTTCAAAGTCATAACAGGTTATAACCTTCCTCAGACCAAGCTAAGAAAAGTAATCAAAGCAATAATGTCAAGATAACTGAGTTAACATCCTAAATATGGCCATTGTTTCCCAAATAGCCTCCATATAGTACATCCCAGAGGCTAAAGGATGGAATTTAAACATTTCTACTATAGGTTTGTGTCTAAGCTTCGACAAAGGCAGAGCTGCTTTTTCAGTTAAGTGATTATACAGACAACTTGGGAGTGATATAATTACCACAAACATGGCAACCCTAGTGGTGGAGCTTGCGGAGGTGATAATATATGGTAATTACCAGTTTCTAGGGCTGAACAATCTGGAAAGAATGTATTTAAGATAAAAGCATGAAAACAGCCCCGGCAGCGGTTTTACATGTACAGGATGGTGTTTACACTGTAAAGGAAGACAATGGCTGTAAACATTTAAGAAATGGTAATGAGATAAATGCTGTATCCCTTCCGGAGAACACATGTATTTTTGTTCATAGACAAACAGTGTAACAAGTCTCACAAGGAAAGGATTTAACAATGGAAAGATTAAAATCTTTATCTCCAGAAACTGATTAGGCACAATTACTGTCTAGTCAGTTTTAATTATTAGGTTTAATTGTAATGGTAATTGTTCATTGTTATTTCACTATAGTTCATTCTGTTCCCTTGAAGGGGAGGTAAAATCATACGTACAGTACATATTTGTTTATTCTAGCCCATAATTACTAGTACTAGTACTACTATTAGTGTCTACAGCATTTATAAGAGTATTATCATCATCAAAAAACCTGAAATAATATTTTTGATCGTCTTCAAATGAATATATTTTGCCTTGACATGAATTAAAGGTAAATGAAAGATAAATGGTAATTATGATTAAACAGTTCCATTTATCCCGACCTTCACAAGAGAAACATAACTCTGTGATTGAACTTGCTGCAACCATCAGGGGAACACCGGCTTTCAAAAGGTATTCATTCAGTGGGAGCTCTTTGACGAAACGCCTGTGACACAGTGGATCTGCTTTGGTCGTTGGCTCCTGACAGACATTTTGGCAGCGAATGCCGGCTCCTCAGTTCGAGACGAAGAGACCAAAACACTGTAGCTCTCTGTTAGCAAACAATGGGGAGGTTTCTGTTTCAGCAAAAGACCAGAGCAGGAAAGGTGATCTTCATGTCCCAGAACACACTTATAGGAATGAAAAATCTGATGGGCTAAATCCATGTTTCCATCCTTGGATTAAAGATATTTAATGCTTATGTATCATCTGTTGGTTCACTTGGATGAACTCCTACATCAAACCTGGTAGAGAAGAAAGGGGAGCAGGTGGGTGGGATCAAAATATCAATTCACCGCATTTTTCTTTGTGTTGCTTATTTTTCAGGTTCGCTGACACTCAGATATTTAAATGCCTCTTGAGTCTATTAAAATAAACTTTGTCTTGTAAGCATCACTGTCGTAGTTATACCAGTGTAAATACTTTCCAACATCTCTAAGCCTTGAGTGATGGAAGGACTCTGGGAATAGGAGATGTTAAGAGTGGGCGGTCCCTCCTGTTGTAGGAAACTCCAGTGTGGAGTGTTCGCCATATGCTCGACGGGTTCCGAGGGAAAAGGGCTCAGAGGATAAAAGTGAGCGCAGCAGCGATGGGCCCTCCATCAGTGTGTTCAAAGCCTCCATATGAAAATGACTGTGTACAAGACTTCTACTGAGGCCAAATTTAGATCAAAGGCAACTCCGGGCAGAAGGGGAAAAGAGGGAGGGGGGCGGAGTTGGTTTGGGGCAGACTGGGAGTTGTGCATGAAATGGAAGTTTGTGCAATTTGATGAGAAAATCTGCGTGTGCATGGGAATGTTAATAATAATAAGTGGAGAAATTTGTCAATTTATGTTTCCCCTTTACACTGAGGATGTCGATACCAAATTGGAGCTGTTAACTTGTGATGTGACTTCCAGCTGGGTGAAATGAAGTTGTGTCTTTTCCAGGTCACCAAACTGGCAGTTTTACTGTACAGACTCTGTACAGGATTGAGTTTTGCAAACTGGACATGTGGCGCTGATGCAAATTAGCTTTTGATGTTTGAGTTACAGTATATATACTTCCAGAAATCTCTCTCTTTTCCTCTTCCTCTTCAACATTAGTGAATATACAGTTGCAACTTTATGATGAAATTAATCATTTCAGTTAAAAAAAGTTGCCTATATATGTAATGCACTGTTACTGCACTACACTTCCCAGATATGATTCTCAGTCAGTGTCAGTTTCTCTAAAACGTGTCTGCCAACAAAAAAGAATTGTGTAACTGTCAAAAACTAACAACACGGAAGTCTCTCTCTAATAAGAATAAATACAGTATTTCTCAGGAACTATTTCCAGTCATGGATTAATACGCATTTGGTGCACTATTGACCATTTACAGCAATTGGACAGTGCATGAAGGTCCTACTGAAACAAACTACAATGCCCAAGTTCACAGTGATAATTAAATGTAATTCATTTTAACACTGTGTCACATGACAATAAGACATATCAAGTTTGTTGGTTTTGGTAATTTCATTAACGTATGACTAGAGTATATTTTTCTTCTGTCTACATCTTTTCTATTTCATCACTTCCTGTTTACCAGCAACATGTCCCTTCCTAGCAATAACCTGAAATCTTTTCATGAATATCACAATATTTGGGCTCCTTATTTTAGTGGTAAAACAACTGCAAACACTGATATATGACGGCTCAGTCTGCTACACTCCACATATATTTCTTCCATCTCTTCACCTTCTTTACTTAATCTCACCCACCTCCCTCCTCCTCTTCACTCCTCCCTCCTCTTCTCCTTGCTTCCTGACTCTCCAGAGAGGAGGTCACATGCTGGAGACCTGCTCTGTGCCATCTGGCTGACTTCCTGTCATCCTTACCCCAGGAGAGAGTGGCTCTGCAGGGTATGTGACTGGAGAATCACCCCACCACAGCCTCCCACCCATGCTTCCTCCTTTTTCTCCTCCTCCTCCTCCTCCAGGCTCCTGCGCACCTGAGCAGAGGGGGTGAGAAAAACACACAAGCAGAAAAACAGAGAAACAGAAACGAGCGAGAGAGAATATAGTGGGAATGAAAGAGAAACAAAAAAACAACAGGAGAAAGAAAATTATTAAACACTGCAAGTTGATAGTGCAAAGAAATTCTGTATTGCTGATAAAACTGACTAATCAAGTAGTATCTAACTCATTTGGATTGGGGAGAAAAAAGGAAACAATGCGATGATAATGACAAATTTAATTTCACCACAACCAAAACACTGCAAAGTTTTAAGGGATTATACAGGACATGTTTGAAAAATCAAAATAAAGTGAAAGAGCAGCCCCTTTTTCCTTTAATCAGAGAAGACTGACCATATCAAGTTATGTTGTTTGTTTAGTTTGCCATAAACCCTAAAAACGTCATTAGAGAAATTGTGGTTGAATTTCCAACAAGGGCCTCGACAAGCAAAACTCACTTTGATTCGTACCTTCTCACCTTCCTATAACACACCTCTGTCAAACACCAGGACATTAGAATTGGTTAAAAGTGCATACATGACAGATTAATCTTAATGTCCCACCCATGGTCTTGCATATTCATATAAATATAACATGACTGCCGCTCACATCTGAATTTATTAGTTTTCCTCCTCTGCAAATTAGGGGGCCTCCAGTTGATGAATATTTTAGCACATGTGCACTCTGCGGGACATTTATCATCGGCTTTGCTATTATAAACAGAATAAATGAGCAGTCAGTGTAGGCTTCTGCTACGTGCTGTACGCAGGCACACCACCCCTCTGCACTCTCTCTTCCTCAACTGCTGCAGTGTCTTAATTCTGCAACATAGCTTCTTTTGGCATCTCCTTTACGTGTTACATGACATCTCCCAGTACATATGGATAGAGTGCACTATGATGCAATATTTGGCATGTTTAACAATAAATGGTGACAACAGAGATCGTGACAGAAAGGTCTTGCGCCTAACTTTAACACCTAAAGCAGAGCTGCAGTCGAGACAACCTTAGTTGAATCTATGTTAAGTGAAGCCCTAAGGGGGTCGAGACAGAGGTTAATTGGATATACTAAAATTATGATATTCCATTACAGACATTAAGTTTTGGAGGTTAGCCTAATAAAAAAGATGACAATTTTAAAATAAAGGTATTGCTTAACTCTGAGATTCTTCCCCATCCTTGTTGCCAAGCTAATCATCACCCCCCTGAATGGTGCTCACTAGAGGTTATCTGTCAGTCAAATAGTTTGGATTGTGCAGTTGATGTCTTTCTCATTGGAATATCTTATTGTTGAGGGTTAAACCTGGTGAGTAGAGCAGTAAATGTTAGGTTTAATTTAGATGTGACAAATCAAGCTCTTATTTCAGATTTCTGACACTCTAAGACATGTGCTGTGCTCCCTGTTATTGGTGGTACATTGGAAACAACTGGGGACTGTAAAACATGTTCAGTAAATGTTTGACTTGCTCAGAATGCTGAAATTCTGTCAGTCATGCTGGCCAACAAACCAGGAAGCCAAATCAAAATGAAACCACATCTGTCCTACTTTGATCTTTCCTTCTCCTCTTCCTCCTCTTCATCTCAGTCATCTACTCCTGCTTGAGAGCAAAGTTGGATGCCCTTTAGCACTTCCCTTTCCCCCCCATATGACCAAAAAAGCTGCTGGGATTGTTTCAGATATATGCCAAAGAACCTTAGGCTGCATCTAACCACTGCTGAAGCCCAATGATCTGACACTGTTTCAGGCATTGTTTCAAATGCTTTCATTCAGAGTCCCAGTCATTGGCAGACACTGTGAAATGGGTGAAATCCCAGCTTGGTGAAGCTGGCACAGAAACCCAGCATCCTGGATCCCTTCCACTTCAGAGAGCTCTGCCACATGCTAACTGTCATCCAAGAGACACTGCTAGCCCAAAAAGGAGGGGGGCTGACAGAATGGGTGGGGCGTGAGGGACGATGGGGGTGGCATAAACATTGGGATATACCCTTCACGTACCAATATGGAAGACACTTTGAAGTCCTTGGAGGTATATCACCAGAGGCCATCAGAAGTGATTATTATTTATGCAGACACTATTCTTGAGCTTCTTATTCTCCTGCTTAGCTCTCTCACCTGGCATCTGCCCAGCGTAAACCATCCCAGAGATCCACAGCAATGATGAGCCCCCACACAAACACACACACAAACACTTCCTTGCCCTCATTGCTGTCTATGCCTGGTGGATCCCCTGACGTGTTCGCTCCTCCTTCATAAACACTAGCAGCTGCTTGGGCAATTAGCCATTAGCTCTTTACTTTTTACTATAATACCCAGTCCTCAGAAATCTCCACGATTAGCTCCTTAATTGCTTCTAAACAACCCAGGCGTAACCAATAAATAGAAGAAGGCGGTGGGTAGTTAGGTGTAGAGACAGGCTTCTGGGAAAGAATCAAGCTAGCTTTGAGAATCCATCGTTCTTCCTCTCTCCTCTCTGTGCAGCCTTAGGCTATTTCTTTACTGCTGTGACACGGTTTGGAAAAGCTTGCAAAGAAGGAAGAAGACAGAAAGGGTAAAAACACAAGGCAGCGGAGGGCTGATGTCTCATATTCAAATTGAAAGTGACACATCCTTGCCCTTTATTCTACGGCTTAACTATCACTTCTGTGAAATGCTAACATTCAGTGTCACAGAGGGTGCTACAGTGCCTTTTAGATGGACAGGAGACGGCGCTCCAGGGCATGAATTTGCGTGGCAGCATGATATGACACAGTCCGCTTCACAGAATGGGGATACCCTCAAGATTAGCTGAATGCATTAAGGGGGGCACATGAAACACAGCTAACTGTTGATTAAATCGCTTTTACATCGACACTGGAGGTTTCAGTTAACCTTTTCACCGCTGACAAAAGCTATGCCACTAACATGAGAATGGCCTATAGGCCTACATCTGCTGTTTGGAATGGCAACAGAGTCTAATAAAGGAATGGTTGAATAAATGAACAGTATGTTATCAATGATTTACATAAAAGAAAAAAAAATTGACAAAAAATATAAAAATTCTTTGGCATATCAAGTAAATTATTTCCTGAGTCTGATTTATCCAATGTGAGCAACTGCTGCTTAAATAAATGGGATTTGTGAACTAATACAGATTAAAAATATAGTGAAAATACTGCGTGTGAGGTCAAAGTGGGAGAACTGATGCTTAATTTACTTTTTTGCACCAAAAGCAGACACATCACACACACTTCTTGAGAGTTTCAATGTTTTCGGTGCTTTAATTCACTAAACAAGAATGAGTTTGTGCGAAGGATGACACATGTTGCCCCTGACTCCTGTGCCATTATTGTATGTGGTGGCTAAATATCTGCTGATGTTTTGATGAAACAAGAATCATGCTTTAACTCGGGAAGCGGAGGTTCTGACTACAGGTCGTCTGTTCATAACAGTTTCTGGCGTTCAATCAAAGAAACACAGTTGATTGGCTTCCCCATTTCTCTATATTGATAAACTGTTTCCAAATGAAAACAATCAAAGCTGAATCAAGTATAATCAAGCACAGTAATTCGCTGCAGCTTGAGTGTGTGTGTGTGTGTGTGTGTTGTCTATTACAAAATACTGCCCCAGCAGCACAGCACCTCAGTAATGCATTATCTACACACACACAACTCTTTGCACTTTACTTACTGTATTTGTCTCTATCACACACACGCACACACACAATACCAAGGAGGTATACAAGCACCATCTAGTGCCTTCATACGGAAATTGCTCTGCAGAATGTTAGAAATGTGTTGAAAATTCAGTCTTCAGTTTTTCAGCTTATAGTTTTTGTTCATAAGCTATGTTCAATGTAGAAAGATGGTAAATTACATTCACATTACACAATGAAAGTAAGATAAACCAGATTAAAACACATAACATTCATCTGCATAAATGTGAAACTGTCAAAACATTACATTTTAATTTTAAATCCGTACTTGCTCCTTCTGACTACTCTGACATTTGACCTCTCTGGTGAAACACATTTTGTGAGTTTTAAAAGTGTTTCACTATCTGCTAATAAAATGAGAAATTATTAAACTTCCACCAATCTTTTCTCAAAAGTTTGGTTCCTTCACATAAATATGAGGGTAAAGTTTCTAATTCTGTTAAACCAAATATTTAATGAATCACTGAGTGTGTGTGTGGAAACTCTGAATATGTGATTTTATGACACAATAAAACACATAACAGCAACTTCCCTTTCTCAGCTTTCATAGATAAGAGGATGATGATGTGGAAACATGGAGTTGTTTCAAAAACACACGGATTTATCTGGAATCACTAATCTGTTACTACTGAATCACTTCATTTGACATTTTGTAAGTTTGTTCTAAAAAGTGCGAAGTATAATTGTATTAAATTGTTTTAAGAAGTGGCAGAATTTTTAGACCAGACTCATATGATTCTGAGAAGCCCAATAGTCAATTAATCTGTTTAGATGTATTGTTAAGTGTAAAAATAATTTCCAATACATTTCTTAACCACAAGCATAAATATATGTAAACGTATATCAATGAATTAAAATCTTTAGTATTTAGCTATTTAGAAAAACAATAAAAAAGTAATCCCTCACAGTTTCTGTAGTACTGGAGAGACGGCAACAAAGGTGCACTGGGTTTGAAGGAGACATATTTATTTAATATTTAGTTTATGATAGTCAAGATGCAACGGCAGCCAAAATCAAGACAATCCAAGCTGAATTAAAACCCATCTTAAAGGTCATCAAAATATTCTGGAGACAGCACAACTCAGACTTTGATGTCACATTTGATTAATGTGTTTTAATTACACATGTACATGTATTTAGACTAAGATTTCACTCCCTTGAGACACTACAACAGATTATAAGCCTCTGACCCGTCAGTCACCTTGGCTCAAAAAAGCAGACAGACTTACCCTAAGTGCACTATATTAATAGTTTCTATGACCTTTCACCTCAAGGCTCTAAAGAATCAGACATTTGACTTTACTGTTAACAGTAAAGGAGAAGACATCTTGTGTACAGCTGTAAAGCTTTTGTTATGGAACTATTTTTATGGATTCAGCATTTTTCAACAGGATAGAGAAGGAGTAAATGTACAATTAAAGATTTTTAAGAAGGTAATTAAACTTTTTTATAGGGGACAAAATAAATCAGACACAAATTATTCTTTCAAGTAGAATATTTTATAAATGTGTCTTCAATCATGTCTCGATTGAAGATATAACTGTATAGCTACAGACCACAATAACCCAGCAAAGGCCAATCCTCACAAGTCTGATATTCATAAAGGGAAACAAGCTACAGTCACAGCTTTAATCTCAACAGGCCTTTGTGGTATTTTTTGCTAAACACAATGTATTATAAATTGAGCCTACAAATTAGTTTGACTCACATAGTAAACATTTGTAATAAGTGTGATTGATTCATTTGACGAAGGACATGCTATCCACACAAAAACAACCTCCACACAAGGCTCCCACAAACAAACAAGGTCCAGGCCCAATGAAGCCTGAACAATTACTGGACAAACATATAGGCAGACCTAGTTTAGTTTAACATATTCAGATTCAAAACATTAAATCTACAGCCAATAAGTTTTACAGGGGAGCTGACAATCCAATGCAGTACCCCTAAGACTACTTAGGGAACTGTAGTTTCAGTATCTGACTACACAAGAAGTGGCAAAACAGGAACTTCACCATTTGAATCACAATGCAAATATTGCTAATATTTACACATATTGTATTTTCTGAACAAAATCTATGCGGCCTTCTTGAACTAGCCAACCCATTGTGCACTGTGTCATGTTTAGGAATATTATTATTTATTACTTCGACAAATAATTTATACCACGAAATATGACAACGAAGTAATGGTTGAAGACGCGCATATATCTGTACATCCCTTAACACGCATCACTTTCCACATGACGTTTTGCAGGTAGCTTGAAAACGTTTTGCGAACAGCGACGAAACCTACACGGCATCCGTAGATCGCTGACGTCACACGCAAACATGGTGGTTTGCTTGTGGGTGAATGGACGAAGGCAAAAAACACAGCAAATGTGTTTAGGGAAACTCGAATAAACGGTGAATATAACGTATCGGTCGTGCCGCTCCAAGCCGCGGAAAACCAACGAAGCGGTTAATTAAATGATGCTCAGCAGAGTTTTCGCCGTCCCTGCTGTTTTAGTGAGTCATGTCAGAGTCGGGTACACATGCAGCAGCTGGCTCCATTCGGTTCTCTGAGCTGTGGGGGGATGTTTCCAAACTTTGTCACAGCAAAAGAGAGGACGGAGAAAGTGGACAGCAGATGCCCGACACAGCAACATCACCCATTTGCAAAGGTGAGGCACGCAACGATCCGCTGCACGGCACGATGGACTAAACAAAAGCATTACCCGATGGATTCAAAACACGTTAGTCTCCCTGCAGAGCTGCAGGAGGGGCGGCGGCCATTAGGGATTAAAACCAATGTGTGATGAGGCGAAAACATGCAGGCTGACTTTATTCCTTCTTATTCGATCTAGTTTGATCGTACAAGCCACTAACGTATATCAGAAACCACAGATAGATTGTTCCATATGATGTGAGGAAGACAAAACAAGATTATATCTAAAACATTTAGCTGTTGAGTGAAATTGTGTGTGAGACTAACAATAGGATTACAGTGCTACGTATACTTGAAAAGAAAGATATTTTGCCTTCAATGTGGCTGGCAATGTTAATATCCCAAATAGATATTATAATCTGTGCTGGCATGGCACTTTTTACAGAACGGCTGGCTAGCCACTTAAATGTAATCCTGATATTTCTGTACTGTATACCTGCCATTTTAGTGGAACCTATGAACTGAATTTACATAGAACATTAGAAGAGCAAATATACAAAATATACCTGTCTAATCATGTATGGATCAGACCGTAAGTGACTGGACAAAAAAGTATTTAAATCTGAATGTCGAAACAGAACCTGAAGAATGAAAAATGTATAATCTGTCCCAATACTTACAGCCTGGACTGTATCATTTTAAGTTTAATGCACTGAAAGAACTGTTCAAAGCTTCTTCATCCAGGTCATATGATATCACTCCGTTTGATGTGCACAGGTTTGCAGAGTCCTAAACATAGAGGCTGCAGCAGATACCTTGGCTTGAATAATGGGGATTCTCCAGGTGACGTGGAACCTACACAGGATATTATCTGGGATCCCACATCTCCCACTCAAGTTAACGCAGGTGAACACCACTTACGATCAACCAGAAATCACAACAGTTTTCTTTTCATGTGCTATTATTTTTATAGGCTAAAATGAATGAATTGATTTGACATCCTGTAGAAAAGCCACCTCTGCATTTAAGGTCTTATAAGATCTCACGCTGCATGTCTGGACAAAACACAAGCCATGAAGTCCATACAAACATGTACCAACCTTCACAGTAACATTTTGTGGAGAGACACAGATGTAAACACAGATGCTGTAAACCATTTGTGAAGCTCTGAGTGATCCCAGGAGCAGTGGCCAAAAAAAAAAGACAAAACTAAACTGTTTTGGCAGAACTCCAAGCAACACCTGGCAGTGTTCATCACCTTGCTAATACCGTGCCTAAGGTGAAGCACAGTGATGACAGCAAAATACTATGGGGTTACTTCTCAGGGCCAGATCAGGAGATAAATCTGCAGAAATATCTAAAATCATGGTTACGCTTTGTCAATATGGGTTATTGAAAGTGGATTTATGGAGTTAAACAGCATTTAAATAAATCAGCACAACAAAGTGTGCAAAATGTGAAGGCGTCTGTATACTTTCAGAAGCCACCGTATGATGATATTACAACTTGGGTCATATTCGTCTTGTGTAATTTACATTGTTGTTAGTGGTAGTAGAATAACATTTATTTGTTTTCAGGGTCGGGACTCAAGAACATCAGAGTTGTGGAAATATCAGACATTGTCAACCGTATTGCTCCAAAGGTCAGTAGTTTGTTCAGCATTAGAGAAATCACTGAATTGGCCAAACATGGTGTTGGAAATTATCCTGTAGCACAATAAAAGAAAGTCACTTTTGTGTGTTGTACTAAGGTTTTCACTTGTTCAGTTCATGTTTTGTTCTCGTGTCTTCCACAGGATATAAAACCAAAAGGGGCTGACTCCCTTCTGCAGCAGTGGATAGGTGACAGTGCTGTCCCTTGCACACCGGAGATTCCAAAGCCAAGAGTCAGGAAGAAGTCCTCTCGGTGTGTATGGGATGCAGATACATCCTCACAGGGGATCTGTACTTTGATTTCTTACCTTAAAACTAAATGCAGCCATTATACACAATTTTACCTGTTACGCCTAATAGCAGTAGTTTTCATGTCTTTTTTTTCAGTTGGATGATTATTTTCTTTATCTGTCTTTCCTCCCTACAGGCAGAGCAGTGTGGAGGACCTCATGAAACTGGCCAGGCAGTTTGATGAGAACATGCAGCAAGACGCAGAGACTTCAGAGCAGTTTAACACTCTTGACAATAATCTCAATGACTGCACGAACACTTCCCAAACAAAACTGACAGAGACATCATTCCACAGCAGTGTGAAGGACCTAAAGTGTCCATCCTCATCGGATCAGATGGAGGCAGAACTTCACGCTCTATTCGACTGTTCCACTCAGAAAGTCAGCGGCCAGCTCAGTCAGGGCTCGTTAACATCGGCCTGTTCACAAGAAATAAAAGACCAGCCTAGGACTTCAAATTTAGCTGAACCCCAACAAGCAGTGCTCAAGCCTGCTGACAAGTCTGGCTCAGCTGCACATCCTGCTGAAGAAAAAGGATCTCATGGTGTTAGTACGAACAACTGTGATGATTTTGATGATGACTGGGAGAATGATGACCTACTTAATGACTCTTTTGTCCTGGCGATGACCCAGAATCCTGACCAGCAACTTGACACCAACTCTAAAATGGCCTTGCAGTCTAACACTAAGGCAAACACTACTCAGTTCACTTCTGTTTGCATGCCTAGTGCAAATACAAACTCTGCACATCAGCTTTCAAACTTGCACTCAAAGCCAAGCTGCAGCTCACTCCAGGAACTGTGTCCCAAACCAAAGACTACCAACCGAAGCACTTTCAAGTTAGAGCCCAACCCTTACTTCCAGCCTAAAACAGCTGCCAAAGAGGTTTCCATGTCCAGTTTCACTGTTATACAACCTAAATCACAGATGTCTGACAAGAAATCTCCTACCACAAAGACATTGTCTACTCCTCAACCTGACAAGATTGCTAATGATCAGAGGGGGGGGTGTGTAGCTGCAGACTCTGTTAAAGACATTTCAGACAGTTTGTGGGATGATGGGGAAGATGACGCATTGCTCTACCAGGTATGTGACAGCGTGGAGAGGATTTCCAACAGTCAACCACAGCATATGAGCCCCAGTAACTGCCAACAAAAACAAGATATTGCCGTAGACACACAGCGAAAAACCACTGCACCTTTGCCAATTGACACGACCCGGACCATGAATGCCGGTGCCAGTGCTAACAGACAGTCACCACGTGCATTTGTTCAATCTAAGTCATTACCAGCTACTAGCTGCGAAACTGTGAACTACCAAGGATGGAACGTTCCCATGAAAGGTGCCAGCAACAAGTCACAGATGTCTCAGAGCCTCCCAGGAAGCCACGTGAGCCTGGGTGCATTTAGCCAGTGTAAGGAATCCCCTGGAACTGTCCAGGACAGGAATGGTAATGTGGACATGAAACCACATACAGTGACAGCCAGGCTGCCACAGAACTCCAAGTCCCATCACACAGCCTTCAAGAGAAATGTATCTGACTCAGCTGCTATAAGCAACAAAGGTAAGCAGTCTGAAATGCATTTGTTAGCTCATAAGAAGCTAAAATATATGAAGGCACTTTAAGCTGAAGTTCTGTTATTTTCTTGGTAAATGGTTATTTTTATTAACTCATTGCATCTTTGCAGTTCGTGTATTCCATCTACTTTTCTCAGGATTGTGTTATAAGAATGATGTCACACATAAAACAGATGTTACATGTTTTTCTTATACACATTGACAGTTCAGTGCATCTGCACTTCTCCAAAGCAAGTAAGCACAATGGCTTTAATTTGGGATGCTGTCTAGAGTCCAAACCACAGGAAGCTTCATTGTCAACGAATTGCAGACTGTTTTTTGTCTGGACATGGAGGGATGTTTTTTTTTTTTGTACTTTCAAATGAGATTCACCCTGGATCCCCAATGGTCTCAGTTATGGTAGCAATATGTTTGTGTTAACAAATTGAAGCTCTATTGCTCAAGATTATAGCAAACAGCAAAGTTCTGACTTAGGTTGAATTTTCCCTTTTCTTTTCAGGTCTTGGCAAAAGTTATTTTTAAACTCTCTTTAAAAAGCTGTTCCCAAAAAATATTCAGTGTTTTCCCTAACTTTCCTTCCTCCATTCCAGTTTTTGTCACAAGCCAGATGACAGAGAAGTGCTCTGCAGCTGAGATCGAGAGAAAGAAACAGGAAGCCTTGGCCAGGAGAAGACTGCGCATGCAGAACACCCCCAAACCATAGAGGAGCTCCATCCTAACTGAAAGCATGCTGCCATATTTGTATTAACCTTTAATGAAACTCATCATTCCTTGCTAGTGGGTCAGACACCTCCTAGTGTTAGTGTTGATAGTTCTGATCACCAGGTTTTGTTTGCCACTGCACAGAAGATACCTTGTTGACTATTAGAGACAGTGCTGGAAGTTTTGCTGCTTATGTAAAAATGGGTTGACGGGAAATTAATGCACAGTTTGATGCAAGTCTCAGATCTGGAAGTGGGAGAACAGTAGAAAGAGATCGTCCTGAGCTCTTTCACATTTTGACTTGAAAAATAGTTCACATTTACTGATTTTGAAATCTTCATTTTGCATTTAGGACAGAAAATGTCTTGTGCCGATTCTGTCTTTTTGTTTAAAAGCTAAAACTCTTAGTTACCTCTCAGTGTTACTTAAATTGAAACAAGGACTCACACGACTGAAAACACTGTTGTTGATGTTAAGCATCAGAAACTGTAACTATTGTATTTTCTTGTGTATGTGTGTGAAGAGACAAATAATGTGCCTTTAAACTTTACTTATTGAGACATATCTAATGTTTTGCTTTAGTAGAAGGAAATAAACAGTATTGTAACAATCTTTTCTTTGGGGCCAAACTACAAATTTAATACAGGAGGAAATAACATTGTTTTTACACATTATTAGGCATATTTTGTTTTGTTAGTATTTCATGTGTTACCATGTCACATTTTTTTTATCCCTACTTGGAATCAAGCATTATACTTGCCACACACTGTTAAGGCCCTTCTCTGGAGGCACCACTTATAAGTTTAAGTAATAGCCTTTCTATGCACCTTTCTAAAGTTCTCCAACGACCAACGGTAAAAACAACCATGGAAATGCATGTTTTACTTTCACACAGGATAACAGTGAACTGAGGAAGCCTACCTCATGCTACAATTCCTAGAAGTTTGAAATCAGTCAGATAAAAATGAAAAAATCCTCTGTTTTAACTTTAGTGCCTTATTTTTCTTAAAGAATTGGACTCCAACCACTGTTACCTCACAACACGTTCACAAATTCATGGTATGTAGCCATTTCATTTAACTGTACTGAAATAACTGTCAGTTGTCTGGCTATTGTCCACATTGTCCGGCATCAGCTTGTTACTTATTTTTCTGCTTTTGTTCTTACCAACCAGAACCCAACAAAAGAATACACCTTTGACTCACGAGCTGCACCATGTGAACACACCTGAAACCACTTAAAACAGTAATGTCCTTCTATAATGTTGAGGGACTTGAAACAGGTTTTTAAAAAGAACAGTCAAAATTGAGGTAGCAAAGTTTTCCTGGTATTAGGAAGTAGGAAGTTCCCTTTAAACCCGCAAAAAACATTTTACTGCTGTTTTTACAGACTGTGTGATACTCCTCACTTATGAAATGGACAGAGTGCTCCTTTAAAAGACACTTTGTAGGTGTCTTTTTGCTGTATTAGTAGCTCTCCTTGAGTATCAAACAGCTGGTCAGGATTTTGGGTGTACACAGACTGCCTCTTCACTCTGGTTACTGGCATCCATTTCTCTAACCCTTGTGTATTTCAGGACTGTTGACAGGTCGAATAGATATGACGAGCCCGTTTCACAAACACTTACATTTGTTTTCAACAAGTCGCTGCCTGAAAAGGAAGACCATTGTAGATGTGCAATAGCCTCAATGTTGAGCATATTACTGTTATTAGACATGAGGGATTATTTTAATATAATGGCTAATTTGTCCTCTGGCCCCTTATCACCCTGCTCACCTGCTGTAGTGAGTGTAAGGGTAGTACAATGTTCTTCTTTGTAATCCCAAGAGAATTCCTGTGAGAATCCCTCCAACCCCCCAAGCCTGTCTCCAGCTAATGCGTGTCTGTGAGAGTTTGTGTGAGACGGGTGGTCTGCAGGTGTGTATATTCGAGTATTTATCCCATTCTGAGCACGTAATATCCCATCCTCCTCCCTGTCCTGTTTCCCCTCCCCATCCCGTCTGACTGTAAATCAGAAGGCAGGGCAATTTGGCAACAACATAAAGGCCCCTGGTTTTTATGACTATGATTATGGTTATGATGATGACCAGTCTTTATTTCAACTATCTGATGAAACCCTTGGCTAAAGCTAACAGGTGTCGAGCAGGTACAATATCATGCTCGCTGAAGGATCCCTGTAATGTCGCCATAGAGAGCAAAAACATCGTCCGCCAAACAGAAGAATGGGCTGTTTCAGCGCCCACTCGTTACGCCGTACATGGGGCAATTTCTGATTATTGGATGGGAGTGGAGCCCTACAACGTCGTCTTTGTGGAAAGAGAATGATTTATGGCTGTTAGTCAGGCATAAGGCAGTAATTGCCACAGTGATGATTATGTTACCATGGCACCTGTTTAAACTGTCTATTCTTATGTGAATGTTTTCATTTTTGGAAGAGGAGAATTTGCAGCTTGAGACTGATGTGTGGAGACATTAATGAAGTTGGGAAAGGGTCTGGGATGGTGTGGTAACAATTTAGAGTAAACAAAGAGTATGTGATGGACAGATTTGTGTTATGTTAGGGAAAGTTCGTTAAAAACCGAAACAACCTGGAATAGTTTCTTAAAGACGGGAGACAGAAGCAGTTTATGCAATCAGTACAATAAATACACTAAAATGCGTACAGATAATAGACAAGTTGAAAAGACACGTTGAAGATAATTTGGTAATTGATAATGGCATGTTACTGTATTCTCTAAAACAATACTAATACACAAGTCACAAAGACAACATAAATATATAAAATGCAAAACAGTTGTTTAGGCTTTTTGATATACTAGCTAATAGATTTTACTCAGTAGTAATAATGATTAGAGAGTGTGTACTCATGGAGTCACAGCTTAGACACAGTTGTTTGTGTTGAGCCTGAACTTTCACCTCCGTTGCTGGTGTTTAAGTGAAAAGAGGATTTGTTCTTTATGGATCAAATCTTTGTTAAAATCCTGTTGTGTCACAGGTTCAGAACTCAACAAACAGAATAAATTATGTTTTTTTGTCTCTTTCAAAACAGCTGATGGTGCCTTTTAGTGAGATTATATTACTATTATTATTATTAGAATCTCTAGGGTCTTTTGATGAGGTAAATACTTAAATAAAAAAATACTTTGATCCGATTATGCCTGTGAAAGTATAATTGATTATTACAATGATAACAATAAAGTGATGATTTATTTATTCCCCAATTGCTTTGTTTTTCCTTCTCTAGGAGTTCAGAGGTCATTAATGACTATCTCAAAACTTAAGAATAAAGGAAAAGTGGATGATAAAGCTGAGCTGATGATGACAGTGAGTGGGCTCCAAAAATGACTTACGGTGACCCACTACATCACAGCACACTTCATTTAAAACTGTTCCAGAAAGAAAACCCTGTTTGACTAAACAGCCAAAAGGCATACTAAAAAGTATGCTGTTCAAACATCCAGTCATATCACACTCCTTAAAATCATGTGAATTTGGCAATATATATAATATATATATATAATAGGGTGATGCTGTTTTAGGAAAACTGAAATACGAACATTTATTCCCCCTTTTTTCCTTCTTCTTTGTTTTATTTTTGCACTTATCTCCGTCAGGGGTTGAAGTGGCGGAAGTGACTAATGAGACCTGGAGGCTTACTAGAAGTGCTGGATTATCAATACATTTGCAGTAGATTAATATGAGCCAACACTTTCCACTGTTCCACGACCAGACTCCAAAAATAGCAAACATAAATTAAACATCTTTAGAAATATGACCTGAGGTAGGTATTGCCTCCTTAACTGAAGTCCAGAGCAGCCATTGGAGATAGCATCTCTAATCGCTTTCCCATGCTGTGAGGCCATCCTGCAGAAACGCTAAACACTGTTTTCATAGCTCAAAGATTACCTCCCAGTGTATGACTAATACATATCACACATACATCAGCTTTTTTTTTACTCTAACTCTGGCTATCTCACATCTGTTTGTATAACTGTGTCCCTCTCAATGTCTGTCACACACACGCACGCACGCACAAACACACGAAGAGGAGGAGGTGTGCGGCACTGTGGCAGCAGGCTGTCAGCAGCATAAACGACCTGTGAAGAGTTTCACGGTGGGTGTCATTAGGCAGCTTTAGATTTGTTTCAACAGCGCTTTACCTGAGGGCTCCATTCATGGGCCCCCAGGTATGACTTCCCTCTCCACTGGAAGTCGAGGGGGGAGTTGCCAAATTCCCCTACTCATACTCGTACATAAAGGACAGTGATGGAAAGCCCAGGAGCATGATGAGGCAGAGCTCAAATGTAGAGTTCAGTGTCATCGTTTAGATTGGTTGTCAAGACAAATTTGTGCCCATGTTCTGGAATATTTATTTTATTGTTATAGTACTGTCTTTTGTCTTTTAGTTATAAGATATAAAAGCTGGTTTCACATTTAGGTGAACACCTTACATTTGTAAATTTTGCAAATAATCTCTGTGATAACCTTTTTTCAGTCTATAAACATGATGATGTTGAGAGTGCCATTAGAAGAGAGAACATTAATATATTGGTTTTGATGTAAAAAATCTTCGATGTTTGTGACTTTGAGATCCTGAAAGTGTTTTTTGTTCTCCTGCCTGAGGAAAGTCTTACATTTATGTTGTTTTGCTGACACGCTTATCCAAGAAATTTACAACTACTTAATCAATACGATATATTTTGTAAAAAAATAAGTCATATAAAGGTCAACGTCATCCAGACGTAATAGCGATAAGGAGTAAGGAGATGTCTACCCAAGTGTTGTTATTTTAATGTAAATCATGGCTTTGGAATGGAAGGAGTAAAAGAAAAAACACTTCTTGTGACAGATTTATGAGCCCACTGAAAGCCTCGGCAATCAACCCAACTTTCTTGAATTCCATATCTTGTACATTGTTAAAGTCTGGATTATCACTGTTGTTTTTTTTTTTTAATCTCCACCCAAACTGATCCCCTATTGATACCCCAGCATCACCACGCTTTATTAAGCAAGCTGATAAGGGTCTGTAAACTTAACATTGTTTTGAGAAGCGAGACTCACTTGCACACAGCCAACAAATATCCCTGTTGCCACATTCCTTCAGCCTATATCTGCCAACACCTTTGCGCTACAATGGCTTTGGCCCTTTTTTCCCCAGCCTGTAATAGTCAGCGTGGGCTGTAATGGTCTGTTGACAGTTTTAGGCTGAGGTAATTTTGTTGCTGGGCTTTACAGTGAGGTGCCAAATTTTCCCCCGAGGAAAAAAAACGACCAGCAGATGCAGAGAAGCTTGCTATTAGCCTGTCTAATATGAACTTTGTTATTGGCCCATTGTTATTATAAAAAATTGGTGGACGAAGAAACTGCAAATCATTTTTAAATCAGGGCTCTCACATAATGTTGGCTCATCTTCAAGAACATGTAGGTAATTTTTTTTTTTTTAATTTTAGCTTTGTTTGACAGAAACAGGTTAAATATGTTAGCAGGGTGCTAAAACGTTAAAAGGTGCTAGCTTCTGTGAGTCCTCTATAGTTAAAATGGCTCCTGCTGAGCAGAGACACAGTTCATTATTTGAAGCAGAACTGCATAAAGAGTGGCCAGCTGAATGGAACTCCAGCTGCTGAACTAAAACACGCATGCACACAGACACACACAGATGCTATGTAGAAACATACCATGGAAAATGCAAGGCAAAGCAGGGCTGTTGAGGCCAAGGGGTTCCCTTAGCAATGTGCAAAGCAGATCAACCATATCTAGACAGAATACACAAGCACCTGCCAGCTGACTATCTCCTGTGAGTTGGAGGTCCCAGGGTTCCCCAGTGGTCTAAAGTCACACAACACGCACACGTTTTCGTGGTCACACTGGGTCCTGCCTCTGCCTGGATGCTGATGGAAAGTAGCTAATGATGGTCGGTCTTCATTTAAGAAGAGGGAAGGTCATGTTACTCAATATTCAGATCCTGGATGTGTGTAGAGATGTTTAGCCAAAACAATTTGGAAATCTATGTAAATACACTATATTAAATACATATAGACATATACTGTATATTTATTGCTGTAAACTGAAAATCTGTAAAATGTTACTGTTATAGTATTCAAACTGTATTCATAGAGTTTCTGTCCTTCCATTTATGTTTACGGTCTGTGCTAACTAATATCCAGTCTTTCATAACATACATACCCTTTCCTGTATGCTGTGAGCAAAACTCTGCCAGGCATTAAGTGTTTCAAAAAGCAAATATAAAACTCTTTAAGAGCATTATTGTAGAGAAGCACAGCACGTACCTGCAGCAATCTCTTTACAAGAAAATAGTGTGAAGTTTTACAGACTATGCACTATCTGAATAAACACCCTGCACAGTTCCATATGCTCCACACACAGACACACACACAATCTTTACTCCACTCCAGTCCTAATCCTAGTTCCAATCTTGACCTTAAAATGACATGTGACCTTCAAACAGCCCCTCAAATGTGGAAGGACAGGCAGGTTTTTTTCTTAACATTGGCACATTTTTCTTATCCTTCTATGAGTCATTTTATGTTTAGAAGCATAAAAAACAAGAACACACACGTGCACAAACCACCATTTGAGCCAAAGGTTGGTTCAGGTCCAGAGCTCTTTGTCAGTTATTCCATTTTCTGGGTGTATGACAGAAGAGGTGTAGAGAGGCTCATATGGACAGAAGATCAACAACTCTCTCACACAGTTATAAGACTATAATTCTTTATGTTCATTAATATACATCCTTCTCACACTCACAAAAACATTAAACGCCAAGAAGGAAGTAAAAGGAAAGAGTGCCAGCAGACTGCAAAACAAAGTTTGTAGCACACACTTCTCCTCAAAGGCAAATTGGGAGTCCCCAGTCAAATTACTCGAGCTGTTTCCAAATGCAAATATGTGTTATCAAATCAACAAAGCAACTAAAGATGCAAATCGGGAGATCTGTGCTGCTCATTTAGCATCTGTTGGGAGGAAAAGAAATGAAACATTTCCATCAAGTCTCTGCTCCATGTTTTCTCTGCTGAAAGCAAGGCAGATTCGTATGTTTTTGTTTAAAGAATTGCCTTTGAAAGACTTCACAAGGAACCGGGGCCCTCCTAGCAGTGTGGGAATTTATACTGCGTTTAGTTTTTTAAAACAGTCTGATTATTGTTGGGTTAGCTAGTCACCAAGTTTGCAGTTTAAAGAGAGGGTGGAACAGGGTAAACATCAGAGCCAAAATGAAGGGTTCATCCCTGCAGCTAATATACACTCTGCCCCAGAATGGAGGTTGGTATGAAATGTCCAGGGTGAGCTAGCCTCAGACTTTGCATTTGGCAGCTGTTGAAGGAATTTATCATTCCTTTGCAAAAACACTCTGTTCCTCTGTATGTGTCAACTCTTTCTTTTTATTCATAAAGAGTGGTGGTTGATTTATGAAC
Organism: Ctenopoma kingsleyae; assembly: GCA_032353495.1. Lineage (NCBI taxonomy): Eukaryota > Metazoa > Chordata > Actinopteri > Anabantiformes > Anabantidae > Ctenopoma > Ctenopoma kingsleyae. The sequence continues at coordinate 17,691,038 of JAUBNQ010000007.1, read as the reverse complement.
TACTTCACTTAACTAGGAATGAAGGTACAATACATATATGGTAAAAATCACTGTAGTTGCTTCTTCAGAACATATATCAAATGTAAACTGTCAAAATAAGTACAATGAGTTAGTATTCTGAGGTTTTTTAATGTTATGACTATTTGAGAGAGGTTATACAGGTGTCACTGTGTTAGGTTGGAAGTATTTCTCCTTTAGCAGATTGCACAGTGTGGGGGATGATGGGGAAGCCAGGACTGTGCACAACAAATCAAACAAAAGTCATCAATGAGCCAACAAGAATTAAATGTAGCTCAATAGCCCTGCAGACTAAAAAGGAAAGCCTTATGACAAGTCAATGTTATTTACATGCATCTGTGTAATACTTCAAAGTAATAATCCATGACATTTGCATTTAATTTTATTAAATTTTGGCCAAATCTTTGCTGCTAATCATCAGTACTGTGACATTTCACTGCAAGAGACCTTGTCTTTTTCCTCTGTCTCCATTGGGACATTAGGCGTCAACAATTAGCCTCCATTTGTTCCTGTTGTGGGGAGCATGTTGTGCCTCACGCCATGTCTAGCCTATCTCCTTCGAATGCAGCTGTCACAGGTTGTTGTAGGCCAGCCATGCCTACTTCTTCTGGTATCAATCAAAGTCCAATGTTGAGGATATAATCATGCTCTATTCTGAGTGCATGTCCAAGCCATCAAATGTTGAACATTTGACTTCCACTACACTACACTCTGGCTCTTCTTGTACAGTAAGAGATCATTAGAGATCTCCAAAGGTCAGAAGAAACAGAGGTATCCAGTATGGAAGGCGTTCCTTACTGATTAGGTTACCCAGGTAGATAAATTCCTGGACCAAACCAAGTGGCACACCATTTTCTATGTTTGGCTGATCTGTTGTGGCACTGATGCAAAAAACTTTGGTCTTAGAGGAAATGGAGTTCAAGCCTAGTAAAGTTAATCAACCTGTCAGTTTTCTACTGTAGGCAGCAAAATTTTGTGGAGAGAGCAGCAGGATCGTCTGCAAAATTGAGATGCTGAAGTTGAGAAAACGATGGCCATTGTATGCTCCTACGTTAGTCAGTCATTCTCATAGGATTAGCAATGGTTTACACTCTTTCTGAACTCAAGTACATAATTTTATGTGCAACTGAGCAGACCTTCCATGAAAGACAACAGACTGTCTGTACATTCACAGACTGAATACAAAGACTTACCTGATTGTATTACCCCCCACAACATTTGACCCACGCACCTCAAAGCTGGTTTTGCCTGTCAAGTGTCAAAACATGCTTGTCCTGTCTCACAAATGGCACTTTGACATATATGGTCTGTTGACATGCTACTATCCACAAAAAACACTGCCACCCACACACAAAGCACTCTAAAGGTTACCATGCTGGGATTTTAATCTACATGTGAAATGTGCTCTCCTACGCTGCTTCTTCTGTCTAGTCAGCAATCTGACTATTGCCTTGTGATTCAGAGAGCGTCACTTTATTGATTGAATAGGTTTTAGTCTGAAACACACACACATACATTCACATACACACACACACACACTGGTGACTTTGTTGCAAATGGAAGGAGGGAGAGGGATAAGTGTCAGGCCTAGCATGATGGGCGAACATCAATCATTGCTTGTCAGCCTCGCCTTTTTTCTTTGCTCCAACCCCACCCCCCACCTCCTGTTCCGCTTAACTGATCAGCCTTTGTTTTGAATGATGGTGGTGCTGTGTGTGTGTGTGTGTGTGCGTGTGAGTTTGTGTGTGTGTAGAATGTAATCTGACCACATGGACAAGACGCGGGCTGTTTGCAGGTGTTAACGTTCTCAGCTGCCAATTAAGCCTCTTGTCGTTTACTCTCGTACCTCCAGGTCACGACAAACGCCATGCATTTTAATAAGTTTTACATGTGATAGGCATTAGGTACTTGTTGTCCTCTGTTTGTATGCCTGCATGAGTGAGTGCATTAAAATGTGTGTATGTGCATGTGCAAAAGTGCTGCATCAATGCATTTCTGCTTGTATGCTCAAATTATTTACAGTATGTTTGTGAGTGGGTGTATCTCAAATCCTTAACAAAGAAGCCATTTTACCATTTTTCCTTTTTGTCTTTGAAGGATGATGTGCTGCAAAAAACCTCCTCATATCAAGTCATTGCCTTACAATGTACTGTCGTCTCCTTACTTGTCTTGGAGAGTATGTGTCAAAAAAGTTGTATAATGTATTTTGTGGTTCAACAAAAAGCTGCACGGAGTCTGGGAAACTGCTTCAAATCATGTCACTATAGGCAGAATTACTTTGGGCTGAAGATAGAACTCTATCACTGGGATGAGATAATGATTTTGATTCCAGCGCAGCAAAAAAGAAAAAGCAACATCCTGATTCCAAACAGAGTGAAGTACAGTAATGCACTAGTGGAAGTGTTAAAATATGTATTAGAAATGTCAGCATTCATCTATGGTTGTTTCTTTCCATTTGTCTATCTCTGTGTCCATCTGAATTTCTGTGTGCTTCCTATTTAAAATTTTAGAGAAACCGAAGGATAAGAAGACATCCGGAACTAATAGACTTTCCAAAGACTTGAGCTCAGAATAAGACGATTTATGAATCGGGCTGGGACAAGTGCTGTGTCTGTTTGTCAGGGAAACATATATTTCTTGTTTTCCCTTTTTTGGAAAAATGGATTTGGCCATCCACCAATCACTGGGAGCGTGTTCTCTTCATGTTGTGCCAAAAACTACAGCATGCTTCTCTTTCTCTGTTGGTCGTTCTGACTCTATTTGTTATTATGCTTTGTGTTGTGTGGAGAAAGCCCCAGTGTGTCTTATTTGTAATGGGTGCCAGGGGCTGGAGGAGATGTGTTTTCAATTACCACTTGGTAGAATGACTGATGGTAAGACAATCAAGCACAGAACAGCAGAACTGTGTGTGTGTGTGTGTGTGTGTGTGTGTGTGTGTGTGTTTGTATGTGTGCAAGTTCGCATGTTACAAACTGCTTTGTGCATGTTTGTGTGTAAATGCCTGCATCTGTGTTTTTATGTGATTTGTGCTGTGATTTTTCCCATATTCTGTTTTCATTCAACGTTGTTGAATCAGCAAAGAAACTGCCACCACTACATACACTGTTACTGAACTAATAAAATATAAAAAGTAAACTTGCTATTTTTCTGCCAAAAGACAAAGCAAGAAGGAAGACCAATGTTTATAATTATTACTTGTATTGTTAATGTCCCAAAAAATCCTTAGGGATTCCCCCAAAACATTTGAACATTCTCCTCTAAAACCAAAATCAGACAAAGTATATAGAAACAAAACCATAACAAATCTGTTGTCATGAAAAATTACAGAGAAGTACTGGTGGTCTAACACTGAGTGGCTGTCCTCACAAAGCCTGAACTGGATAGACTCAATTCCACAGCTTGTCTTGATAGTTTGACTTGAACCGTGTATTTAATAAGTTTTGTGGAATATAGGCTTAAATTGGTTCAACCATTATATCCAGAGAAGTTCAAATACTTTGTCAGAATTATTAAAGAAATCTTATTTTCTGTATCCACAGTGATTTTATTGAGGGCAAGAAAAAAAATAATGTGAGTGTCATGAGGTTTTTGCACAATATATGAAGCATATATTCTTGTCCATCCTTTATATCTCTCATTTATGGATGTGAAATGTGTGTCCCTCAGTCCCTGTTTCACACTGTATTATAGAGCCCTGGAGTCTGCTGCTGACTGAAACGTACAGGACACAGATGGAACTTATGAATGATTAATCATAGGTGATGTAGTTCACAGCAAACCAGTCACAACTCCAAGATGTGTAAAATGTTAATAATCTTTATGCCTATGATTTTTGAAGAACTTTGAGTATCGTTAGAATGAATTTTTGAGCAAAATTATGGCACTGTTTCTGCAGATTGTTGTGCAACATTTATTTTTCTGTGCTTTTGTTTAATGTAAAGACTAACAATTTCTAGCAATAAAAGAAGAAATTTTGTCAACTTTTTTACTTGAGTTTTAGAAAAAAAAACACATACCCAAACATGTACTCACATAACCACACAGTGTGACAAAGAAAGAACATAATTTACTACATATTCATTTAAAATATTAAAGACCTCAATCTCCCCTCTCCGGCGGGACATTACACAATACAAGAACATACCTTTTTGTGTGAGTGAAAATAAAAGGTGATGCATGTTATAGAAAAGTATTATCAGAATAGGTCATTAAAGGTAAAGCCTACAAACAGTAGGAAAGGAAAACATTTACTCTGTCTCTGTGGGTAAGGGTAGGTGTCTCCGTATGTGTGTGTGTGTGTGTATATCTATATCTATATCTATATATCTATATATATCATATATCTATATCTATAGATATCTACATATATCTCTATATCTATAGATATCTACATATATATCTATAGATAGATATGTATATCTATATCTATCTATAGATAGATATATAGAGATATAGATATCTCTATATCTCTATCTCTATCTCTATCTAGCTATATATCTATAGATAGATATACATATCTATCTATCTATCTATCTATCTATCTATCTATCTATCTATCTATCTATCTATCTATCTATCTATCTGACATACTATTAGATAACTATTTTGCAGGAAAAGAAGTAAATTTATGTCCTCTATTCACTGATCTCTGTTGTTTTTCCTCTGGAACTACAACAGTGACCTCTAGTGTGGCTGCCTTTCTAAAGAACTGAAAGCAAGGCTCATTTGGCAGCAATGCACGCCCACAGTACAGTAAAGATTATAGCAGAGCTATGTGTACCTCTGTAGAAGGAAATTAATTTCACACCCCTGTTCTGCTTTGTTTAAGAAATGTAATGCATCATTTGAATGACAGCAAAGCAACATGTTTAGACCCGCTGCCTTCTTCAGTAGCTGCAGGTGATTCTGTTGCTCCTTCACAAGTCCGAAAAAGATTTCCAAATAATTTCCCATGTGTGCTTTACTCAGGTTGCAAAACCAGATGAGTGGAGTTCAACACAGGCAACAAACAGCAGAAAGTGTAGACACATTTCTGACACTTTACTATGACTTTACTGGTATATTATCTCCTCTGAAGTACTTTGCGGATAATCTGTGGTATCCAGTGCTGACTTACAAACTGAATTTCTTTCAAGGCAATAAATGGCACACATATATGCAGACACACCAACAAAACCCTTGTGACAACAAAGTCCCCACCACTACAAATGCCAACCAACCCCAAATCTCAAACTCCTCTCTCACACATACACACACTTGTTCTTCACTATCTGGGCCTTTTAGCCTCAGGCTCTCCACAATGAAATTTTCATGCAGCCATATGGAGGAGTATTGGTGATAGAGATTTACTGTCAGGCATAGACATCCCGCTGGAGAAAACAAGGAAGCCTGAACATATTGGCTCCAGTAAATCAGAGGAGAGAGGAGAGAGGAGGAGAGAGGAGAGAGAGAGGAGAGAGGAGAGAGGAAGAGGAGGAGGAGAGGAGCTACTGCTCCTGCTGTCAATAGATGTCTTCACAGGAAAATAAGTCTCTGTGTTTATGTGTCACTATGAATATGTATGTTTGTGTTGTGCATGCATGCTCAAATTAGCATGTGAAAGTTCAGGTAAGCAAATACAGCAGCAAAACAGTGCAGGTGTTGACCCGTATTCTCTGTCCTGTATTGTGAAAGAAATAGTGGAAATGGAGCTCAGAGTCTTTAAATTGACCATGAACTTTAGAAAAACTGTGAGAGGAAAAAGCTCCCTGTTATTGCAAGAATGCTGACTGACAGTTTGTAGTGATGCAATGCCTTCTTCGTGTTGTGCGTGTCTGTATAGCAGGCATAACTCATTCTGTGCAGTAACGGTAATTACTTTTGCTCTGCTGTTGTAACACCTGAATCAATTCAGTATTGTTTAACCTTATTAGAGTGACAGAAAAGACAAAAGGAAGAAAACATTATGCAGATTGTTGTCACTGTCAGACTCCCTGTTAGTGCCACTCAAGTTTCATTTAAAGGAATATTTGTAGGAAATGTGCTAACCAGTATTCACTTTCTTGCTAAGAGTAAGACAAGAAGATCAATATAAGGTCTGTGTGTTAAGTGTTGAACAATAGCTGGAAGGTTATTCTCTTAGCTTAGCACGAAGACTGGGAGCAGGAGGAAACAACTACACTAGCTCTGACCAAAGTTGCTAAATCTATTAGCACCTTTAAAGCTCACTAACAGGGATGTAAAAAGGACATTTTGAATTTAGATTTACTTAAAAACAGTATTAGCCAACGAGACAAGAAATGTCAGACATTGTAGAAGGTGACTGGTAGACACTGTAAATTAGATTTGAATTGAAGTATAAACCTTCATTTAGATTTATTGTCTATCAAGTTATCCAGTCTGTTCTGTATTACATATTAAAATATGTAAAAATACTGCAAATGTCTCTTCTAAGGCAGCAACTAGGGCACAGTAGACACAAATACGAAATATATTCCCAGTGTTACAAAATGGGACTGAGGGGGATTATAGCTCATGGTCGTCCTTCCTGATAGCCTTGTTAGCCTTCGTACATGCTAATGACTTGGTTTAGGATGCATGGATGATTAGAAAAGACATCTAGGTTCGGTGTTGGCACAGTAATGAGTCTGAGTTGAGAAAGAAGATTTAGAGTTTTGGGAGTTGTTTGGAGTAAAAGAGAGACTTATAGACAATCCCACCTGCTGCTATCATGCAACCTAAAAAAGGATTGAACTGGTCCCTGTATGTTGTCTTATGCATGACATTTAGCTTTGTTTACAAATAAAACCAAAACATTACTGTGTTAAATGGCACAGCAATTTTGATTATTAATTATTGTATATTAATAATAAGTGTTCCCATTAAAATCATCATAAATGTCGACAGATCAAAAGGAACCTGGCAGAAATGGGGACCAGACATTCATTAGTTGAATGATTTGACATTTCTGTGTCTGTTATATATGAAGCTACCACCGGTAGCTGCTTAGCTTAGCTTGGCACTAAGACTGAAAAAAGCCTGAGATTGAACTAGCTGGCAGCTTTAGCTTATGTATATTTAAAACCAGTCATGACAGGTGGCAGCTAAATGACTAAACATAATGTCATAAAGAGTTCATGTAAATGTCATCATACATCGTATCACCTGTATGTCCTAATGTAAGTATCTGTGTGTATACAGATAAGTATGGATGGATAAAGACCCAATAAACACACACAAACAGTTCATAACTTATTAAATCATTCCCAGAATTATTAATTCTTTCTCTTCTCTTCCTTGTAAATGGAAGGAGGAGGAACACAAACACACTCTTCCAAAATCTTTTCATCTTTAATCAGATAACATCTGATTAATTCATGTTGAATTAAAGTCCAATGTTTCAGCTTGTGCCTACAACAGCAGCCAAACTGCCACCTCTTCCTTGTAAAAATCTTTTTCAATTAAAACAGTGAAGGGACACACTCTCTCTCTCTCTGAACTGAACCTGAGTCAGTACCAGTGTCAGGAGAGCAGTGTAAACATCCAGGTCTCAGCTCGAGACCGCACAAGGCCCCCAGCCTGAACCTCAGCCAGCACATTCCCCCGTGTCGCTCAAAGACCACAACAATCCCCTCTTTGTCGGCGAGTGATTGATGATATAGAGGAATTTCATTCACGACCGCTCTGTGTTTTGGGGTTACCGTGACGACCAGGTGAAAACAGCATATCAGGGGTATTGAGTTTCCCAACCTTGATCACTAGGGAAGAGGTAAGTGGAAAAAAAGAGAAACAACAACTGAGAGGTCACTGTAGAAGTTAAACAAACAGCCATCACTGTTATCTAAAAAGATAAGCACTGGGAATTATCTTGTTGACTGTTCACATGCCCAGTCAATGCTGAGCTCACTGTGACGTTCCACACAGGTGACGTGAAATGGAACATTTCCACCTCTGGGTTTTTTTTCCCATATATATTTTAGAAATCAATACTGGCCATGGAGTTTTTTATAAGATAAGTGGTTACAGGTTTAACAATTTCCTATTGGACAGACTGTCTTTTTGGACAGTTTGCATCATCTTTACACAAGCTAAGTACATAAATGTGTTCACCGACTCAAGCACAAGTAAAGGCAAAGACATAAACATGTTCAACAACAACACACACAATCTCTCATGCACACAGATGCACATACACTCACATTAAGCACACTCATTTAATGGCTATAGCTAGTTGGTAAAGTGCACCATTAAGAGAGAGGACAGCCTGAGCATAACAAAGCTCTGATGCAATATTCATGCCTTCTCATTCGAGGCTAATGCGGTTTTCCTCCATTTCAAAGCAATGGATTTGCAAATAACATCTCTCTATAAAGAATCTTAAAGTGTACAAAGTGGAGGTTTTCTTAGAGCACTCAATCACCTCATTCCACAAAATGAGGGTAATTAGGACTTTGTTCACATACACATCTGATAGACATGAACACATTAAACTAGAGAGGTCAGAGTTTAACGTTAAGTTAAGTGTCCAGTTGTCTTTCCCAAGAGCATTTTTCAGAGGTAGCCACTTCAGGAATCAAACTTTTAAAAAAAAATCATCTTTACTGCTTGCTGCTTGGTATAGAGTTACTTAAATTAGGCAATCAAAGCTACTACATCACCATAATGACCAAATCAGAAAGCCATTAGGTTTTCTAACCGAGAACAACAAGCACGGCTCATAGTCATTTTGTGTCTTTCAACCAAATGTAATTTATGTGCCAATCTCGTCAGTATGCCTATGATATATGTAGTTCTTGGTGAGCCCATGCAAATAACAAAAGCCAAAACCAAATCAGTTGCATTGGCATGGTAGCTTATTTTGCATAAACTGCACACTTATCTCAACCAGCCTAAAAACTCAAATGCAAAGTCATTACTTAATCTAGCAATCAAATCAAATACTAACTGCCACGGTGTCATGAGCCTGAAGACAGTCAAATAAATCATGACTACAACCAGAAACCTAATCTTTCACTTTCATACATCACCGCTGACATTACCTGACACAGCTGTCTAAAGTTGCCTGCAGGGGGTACAACAATGATGGAAGCTTAAATTCCTAGAACGGTAAAATTAGAGTCATCCAAAAGTAAGGTGTTTATGTGACATCATTCAGAAAATATATATGTATATGATGGATCATAGACAATCCCCAAACCTTACATGGTCATTTCTGGTATAACTGTGAATGACAAAGATGAGACTGGAGAAATAAATAGCATAAATATATAAAGTATAAACTGACATGCTTCTTTGCTTTTTTCCCCCTTTTAAAGCAAAAAAAGATGATAAAATCATAATAAAGAACAAGAATTTTGGCATTCACATACAAAAGTGATTCTGGCTCTGATACACAAAGACAAAATAGAACAATGCCAAGCTCTCCTGTAACTTCACTGAAACAAAGGCCTTTTAGTGACAAAGATTTGCAGATAATAAAACACTCCAGCATATTTTAGCCTTCATCATGAAAATGAAAATGCTGGATATCTTCATCTGAGCTCCCATCCAGATATGAATTATTCACCTCAGCATGGCTGCTCTATTATGTACTCCGCCTGCCACTTAGGCTGATGCTCCTCCTTAGCTCCATGCAGACAGAGACATTAGGCGTCTCACTTTAACACACCTGCGCACACATACACAAGTACATACAGTGCATGTGCACAGACCTAGACAAACTACTGACATCTGCATGGACATAATAAACTTTATTTGTATTTATATAGCACATAAAAACAAATATACAAATACAGTGCACCTGCATACTCACAAGACACGAATGCCTATAATTTAGGCAATCAATAAAAACCTCACCACAAGTATGGAGACATTTCTTTCTTACACACACACACACACAGACAAAACAGTGTCCTCTTTATGACTTGTAATCAGTGCCATGTAGAGATCATCTCCACTCCCAACAGTGTACACACTGTAACCTATCATTCTAGAAACCCAAAGTGTCATTATCGACTTCGCTCTCAGTTGAAAAGACACTGCTTTATCTGGAGTTAGTTGTTATCAGCTGTTTGTTTTGCACACAAACCACAGGCAGTACAGAGGGAGAAGAGAGGAAGTGACCTCTGGCAGCCCAGAGGAATGATGACAGCTTTATGGCCTCTGATTGGAATACAACCATCAATTATGGTGCGTTGCACGTAAAACGTAGACAGTATCAAACACGTTTGGTATCTAATCAAACTGCCAATGCTGGCAAAGAGCTAAACATAACAGCTTGTGTGTCTTCTCACTTTTTATAGTAACATATTCATTGTATATGCAATATTATAATTTACTTTAAACAAATTGTCTGAATTAGACATTTAGGCTGGAAATATTTTAATTTCATCCATAAAAACCTCTCCAGGTGCAGCAAAACCTTTTTTTTAAGTTTCCCAACACTTTTAAACATGACAAAAACTTTTCAGAACAGCGCTTATGTCAGTGATTAACTTCTCTCTCATCTGCTGCAGGCCCAGCATGCCTCTAGTTCCAATAGCGCTGGCAGTGTGATACATTACACTACGTTCTCATTATGGCCACCTAGGGTTTTCCAACAGCTTGTACGGTCCGCGGTGAGTCTGTTCTCCCGTAACGCTCAGAGGGTTAGGCACTGCTGCTAGCTAGCACCAGGTGTGAGGAGAAACTGGAGCTGCCTTTCCCCCATCCTCCAGCTTCATCAGGTACAAATGTACAATGAGCTAAACTGGGTTCATTTACTTGCACCTGTGTAGGTTGTGAGAATAAAAGTTTCTTTGCTTTTTTTTTTTAATGGTGCTTTTCTTAAAAAAAAAAAATCTGTATTTTAATATGTATAAGATTGGTAGTTATTATATTTGTATATAATACAAATTTTGCTAATATCACGTAACACCACAATTGAATAGACACAGTTACAGTATAACAATAATATCAGTATGGGAAGACCACTTTAAAAATTATGTTTATACCTCTAATCAAACAATTAGCATAACAAAATGTAATTAAATGTAATAAAAAGCATGATTTCATGGGTAAAACTATCATTAACAACACTATATTTACATAACATGCACTCCATTGGCCCCGAGTTATATGAATTATTGTGTGTTGTGTTTGTTGTAAGCAGGAATTCCTGAATATTTTATATACTTCATTAATAATACGTAATTAAAACAGTTGACTGTATCAGGGAAAGAGCCTGTGGAGGACACTAAAGGTTTTGGGTGAGAGGTGAGCTGTAGCCTCAATCCACAGCATCACCCCATCAAGCATGAATGCAATCAACAAGGTCATAGCTAGACAAACATTTTCCAGCCAAACTCATCCATCACGGGGAAACTGGATCTGCAGGGGCCTCCATTCTGGCTCGGCACCGACCAACCCACCCACACAGAACAGCCCATCAGCAGCATGCTAACACTAACTGGGCTACAGAACAGTAAGGCAATACATGATCAGCTTTCTTCCTAACAGCTTTTGGAAGAGTTCCAATCCTGTTAAATTGTTTTCACTCTTTTTTCTGCACCTCTTGGTTCTATACCAAAAGGCATTACCTCAGCTCTGATGAGGTGATGACTGAAATGTCAGTGGCTGTAACATTAACGTGACATGGCATAAAAATTTCTAAATGAAAACCAAGGAATGGCACTCTGCGGGTTGTAATGTTTCAACATGAAGCCCGGGTCCCATTAATGCGGTCTGTGTTTTGAGACAAAGGGAGCGGCTCATTGATGTCCAGCTCCATCGCTCTTTCACTTAAAATGGGTGGAAATCAATTTTGGGCAGTTATGCAGACAAGTTGGTTTAGCCTTTGGATGTTTTGGAGGGTGTTATTTCCCTGCAATTCAATGTGGTCATAGTCACAGCAAATAGTGCGGTCTGATGATGGATTTCAGAGAGGTAATTGTGGTTTGTCATCTTTTCCTACATGTAATGAGCACAGGTTTTAAATTATTCTTAATAATATGTTTTATTTCTATGATGTCTACTTCTAAAATGCTGTTAAAAGTTTCAATGCAAATATAAAACCATCTATCTGGTCATGAATATACGCTCAGAACCAAAATCCTACAATATTTTAGTTTAATTATATTCTCTTCTCTGATGCAGTGTCGATATCACTCTCTTCTTCTCCTCTGTCACTCTCACTTTGACAGCATTATTCACCTTGTCAACAACCACACATAATAAATTTGTGCCATCAACGCTTAATGTTTACTCTTTGTAAGAGAGCTACCTATGACGAACCAATAAAAAGAAAAATTTATTGCTTGCTGAAAGCCACTCGGAGGGTTATCACCAAATTCCAGCACTTCTTCCTTTGCTTTCACCTGCCTACCCATACGCAATCGAAGCACACATTGATGGTGCACACACGCACTCAACTAAGGTAATACATTTCAATATGGAAGTTAATCCTCTTTTCCCAGGCACGGGAAATGGTCAACCCCTTAAATCAGCCACAACACCGGACTCAAACAGGCAAGAAGAGGAGCTGCTGTATCCAATGCCCCTGGCTGACCCTCTTTAAATAGGATGTCTGGATGTGTTATGGGGGCTATTGTTTCCTATAAACATCTAGCACCGGGGCAATAACAATCGCATCAGGCCAAATGAAGTTATCTGAGAATGGAATTAAACTCGGTGTGACCCTGCTGTCTGCTCGGCTCACAGGCCCTCCATTAATAATGCCTAATCTAATCAAGGAGCTAAGATGGATGGATGGGAGGCCTGTATGTGTGTGAGTGTGTGTGTGTGTGTGTACATGACAGTGCGTGTGGGGTTTAATGTGTGCACATATGCATGAGTCTGTACTTAAATGAATGTTTGTGTTTCTGAGTGCTTGTGTTTTTTCCATATGTACACGTTGGCGTGTCTACAGACTTTTGTGTGATATGTGCACATGTTTTGTACATGCCAGAGTGTGTGTGTGTGTGTGTGTGTGTGTGTGCGCGCATGTGTGCGTTAAAGAGGATCAGAGCCAATGTCAGGCTCTATGCCAGACCAGTGTTCTTCTATTTAGGCCCAAACCAGACTCATGCCTGCTGCACAGTGCTAATGAACACAAACAAGAGAAGAGGAGAGAATTTGAATGTGCATTTGTGCCTTTAAAAACAGCGAGAAAGGGGGGAAATAAAATAAAAAATGGAGACATAAAAAGGGGGTTGAAGGATGTAGAATGGACAAAGGAGAGTGGAGGAGAGACAGAGAGAATATGAGCAAGGAGAAGACCACCAAATGGTTTCATCCTCTGTTATCTCACTCTTGGCAAAGACATGTCCTTGTAACCGATAGACAAATAACCCTACTGTGACTGATAAAGCCTTCCCCCTTACAGAAGGAGAGTGGGAGGGAGGGTAAAGAAAGAGCGAGGGAAACAGAGGAAATGAGGGAGGAATGGAGAAACAGACAAAGAAAAGTGAAAGGGTAAGGAAGAGATGAAGGGAGGAGACGAGGAGGGGCAGAGGGAGGAAGAAGAGATTGTGGGATTGTAGAGGACAGGAAGCAACGAGGTGGATGGGGTGATGAGGGAAATGTAGATAGCAAGTAAAAGGGTGAGAAAGACGGAATGACAGTATACACAGAATTACAGAGACAGAACTCATTCAGTGAGAAGGGTACTGGAATAACAAGATCTATTCTTTCTATAAATATTTATACATTAAATATAATGTAAAGGAAACGTAACACATACATGACACATTTCACTTGGGTTAGATTATGCTTTTACAAAAAAAAGAAAGTGAGATTCCATTTTTGTAGTACAAAACATGACAATGCACCAGTACATAAAAGCCAGGTCTATGAAGAAAACAAGTAGCTTTGTAAGTTTAAAGTGGACGAACTTGGCTGTCTTACACAAGGTCTTGACTTCAACCCTATCTAGCACTTTTGGGAACTACTGGAACTGGACTGGAACCAGGCCTCCTAATATAACATCTGTGACTAACCTCACTAGATCAGTGTGAGCAGCCAAGATCCAAAGAAAAAGCCATGAAAAGCCTTCCCAGAAGAGTGGATGCCCATTGGTTTGGAATGAGATGTTCAACAACAGCAGCAGGCACTGTCATTGTTTATGTAAAGATCCCCAGACAGCCTAGTCAGACTGATACGCCACTCAACAACATCAGCATTATAGTTGTAATACACATAATATCCTAAAAAGAGGACATTTCTTTAATTTGCAAAGGAGAAAAAAGTCTGACCATCTTGTTTTTGCTGTTTGGCATGATATTTGCATTGAAAGATTTAAATAAGTCGGTATGTGTACAGGAAAAAAGAAAACAGGAGGAGTGGGACTGGTTGTTCTCCATAATAATGAGACCAATATACAGAGAACAGGGGAGGTATAAGAGTGATTCAAAGGACAACGAAGAAAACAAACAGGAAGTCTGCTGAAGGACGAAGAAAGCACATTAAAACAGAGCGAAGACAAACGAGGGAAGCATGTAGAAATATCTCTGCAGGTAGTGGCACATGTTTGCCCAAATTAATACAATGTGGATAGAGGTAAATTAGAATGTTTCAACAGTAAGGCAGCATGTTTACATGATTAAATGCATGTACGCAGACTATTTCATGAGGAAGTGGTGGCATAACTGCAGTATCTGTGTTTTGATGAGAGAAACAAAATCATGTGTTCGTGTATATGAAAAAATCCCAAGCGTAAATATAATCCACCTACAGTACATCAGTTCCAGACACAATCTGGACACATTTATGTTCATTTCTATGTTTATCAACTGTGTCTATGTTAGTCGGTCTGTACGCTCTCAGGCTCTCTGTCCATCCTGTTTTTCTCTCACTCTGTCTTTATCAGCTGCTTAGCCGGTTTGTGTTATGAGTCCTTATCTTCATATTACCTCTCTTCTTTATTAGATCTTGTTTCATCTGATGTGAAATTTTTCTTTTTCATGGGAACTATACAATCACTAAAACTCACAAGCTCCCGACAACCATAGACTTAAATATACAAATAAAATATAAATAAAATAAGTCCAAATTATGGCTAAAACTACAAAGTAAGACCCACCTTGTGTAAACCAAAATCATTTATAACACTTTCATCAAAAATTATGTTTCTGTCCAACTACTGCAAATGCAAATGTTTTGTAGAAAACGTACTTGCAAACAGATGCAAATTATCTGATACTTCACTGTATCAGTAAAATCTTCCCAGACAATGTTTTTCTTTTCCTCCAAAATATGAGATCTCACAGTACAATATCCACTTTGTCTGACTACAACATTAATAAACTTTTTTATGGTTATGTGTAGACAGATTAAGGAAAGAATCTGGTCTGGTTTATTAGAGAAAAAGCAGAAAAACTTAATTTGATCTAATTATTAAGGAGGCAGACAGGAAACATGGAAGAAGATGCAGCAAATATCCCCAGCTGGACTCAAACCGGAAACACTATGGTTACACAGCATATGCTGTAATGATTCAGCTAGTACGGTGCTCTGTATTTTTATTTAATCACTGAATTTTTGTTGCCCAAACATAGCCACACACAGAACTTGGAGTCAAATTTTGTTTTGCAGTGTGAAATAACTTCTGGTAACTAATGCAGCGCCTACTTCTTTCAAAAACTAGGTTGCATTAAAAGAAAACCCATTCAATAATTATGTTACCTATAAAACGACTGAGGTTTAGTTGCATAGAAAGATAATTTTTAGATGTATTTGTCCTCTAATTTCTAGGCTGTATCATAACATAACCTTTGGGGAGGATGGAAAAAGTAGAAGGCAGAACAGTCATACTACAGCCAGGAGGCCAACCACCCACTGGTAGGGGGCTGGGAGTATTTTAACTATGCAAAATCAGTAACAAAAAGCACAAATCAAAAATAACTAAAGATGACACACAATCATGCAAACACAAACCATGCTACTATATACAGTAGGTGAGTGAGCTCCCAAACACCATCCTAGTTAGAGTTAAGTGTTTTTAATAAACTGTTATGACAGTTAACCCACACTGACTGTTGTGGTCTCTTTATTGAAGCCCCTGCATTGACTCCCCCCCTCCAAAAGGTTACAATAGGTATCACAAAAAATTCTACTCTGGAGAAGTTTGATGTTTATGTTTTGTAATATTTCCCTGAACAAAGACAGTTTTAGCATCCAAAAAGAAATGAATCATAATAAGAAAGTGAATGCTGCACTACTTACGACACAAATGATGTACTGCATTGCTGAAAGAAGCATTCTAGCGAGCCTAACTACTGGGGGCCTGTATTGGTCATGACATAAAGAATCAGATAAGCTCAGCAACTAGCTTACCTTGCTGTTTCTTGTCCTGCACTCAGCCTCCACCTCCCCTCTCCACCTTCCCCTTTCTGACATAAACAACTCCCTAATTTACGACCAATAATATCCTGATTCAATCACCTGATTGATTTTGGACTTGTATACCACTAATAAATCTAAGCTCTTCTTCTCTTATTGAGTCCTCCATCGAATCCCCACGCTCATCCACCAAAACACACACACACACACACACATATATGTTCTAATGGTATTAGAAAATCAAAGTCTCTCATTTTGTCTCAGTATATCCGCAGGGCCTGGTAATAGATCTGTCTGTACTTATATCTGGGATGGGGGGATGAGAAAGATAAAAAGGAGGAGGACTATAAGTATTGGAAGAAGTAGAATTAAGCGGAAGAAGATGAAGACGATATAAAGAAGAGTTAAATAGAGAGCAAAAGAGCAGCAGATATAGAGAGTTAATCAGGATGTGTGGGCTTCAGTGTGTGTGGACTGCGGGTGAATTTACTGAATTAGGACATCTTTATCTGGTCGGCGGCAGAGCAACAGGAATAGTAAACCACAGCAGGCAGTGGTAATAAAACTTTCAGCCCTAATATAGTTTTTAATCTGCTGGGACTCTAACTGCAAATCACTCTGCATAGAAGCCTAAATAAGTCAAACATAAAAGAAAATTGTCTAATTGTGTTAAAGAGGTCTGATGTTAAGATGTTAGGACACTACACTTCAAAAACGGGTGATTTTACTTACTTACTATTTTACTATCCATGATTATTTATTTCCTTATAATTTAATTTTTTTATTACCTATCATCAATCATTTGTTCAGCAACCAATCAGTGAACCCAAATAGGCCATGAAATAATATTGAAACAGCAAAGACCGAACACAGAATCACAGATTCCCAACACAGAAAAATCTATCACATCTAAATAAGTATTTGTGTTTAAAAAAAAATAATGGCACTGTGTATTTAAATTACATGAATTCACCATCTCATCCACAATGTAATCTTCTGTCGCTGATTTTCTGTAGTTGACATAACATCGTCTGTGAATGAGATAGATACCACCTGCACCATGTGAATGTTGCTAAATATTCTTAAGTCTGTCCCAAGATGCCCTGGAGCAAAGAACAAAACAAGATATAGCCTTTGTAAATTCATAGTGTTACTTTTAAAACTCCAGTATGCTCAGTACATGAGCTCTGTGATTGTGTACTGTTAGAGCTAAACATTTTAGAGAAATTATTTAAACTTCTGCTTTGTTTCAAGCCAGAAGTCACTGTTTGAGAAGGTATAAATTAATAGAAGAGGTCAGAAATGTGTACTTGACGATAAAACATTGATGGTTTAAATCAGTGGTAACATCCTGCCTTGTCGTGCCGTTTAGTTTAAATATCAGGTATTAAAATGTATCATTAAATTGATATTGCAGTCAAATTATCCTTTAAACCCTGCATGGTGAAAGACATTGCCGCAGCTTGACATTATTCTAGAAGAGTGTTGCGCGCGAATGTTTATGTATATAGATACAAACAGACATAAGCACAGGTGGTGTTGCTTATGTGGCCACACACATGCACACACCATGACCAGCGTAATCACATCTGAGTTTACGTCCATGTATAGTTCTCCGATCCTGGAGCAATGCACCTTGTGGCCTCCAAGCCATTAATATAATTAAATTCTACTACAAACTTTCCCTTTGAAACTAATTAATTAAGATGCTATTATTTAGCCATTGAGAGGTTAATGTCCACCATTAGCAACAAAGGCTACATCCACCATCATCAGACAAACTTGGTTATTTGCTCCATTTTGGTTATTTACTGAGCCCGAGATTGATGGCTCATGATACAGCGAGTGACGCTAATTAGCTTTTAAAACATAACACACTCAATCACTGTTCTGGACCGTACAGCAACTAGAGAACAACATCTCATCATCCTTTGCTCCTGTCTGAACATAGAGGGCGGTGAAGGAAAACAGGATTTTGAAAGGACATCTTATTCTATCTATGTTTTTAATATGCATTAAAATACCGTACAATTTAGTCCAATTTGTTTTAATTTGTAATAAGCCATTACATCATGGAAATTATTCTTTAAATTTTGCAAAGGGGTTATGGCATAAAAGGTAAATGCTCTTATCACAATCACCAGTATTAGTGTTCCAATTATGGTGATTTTATTTGTTCAAGTTAAAGTGAAGGATATAGTTCATGTTTGTGTGTGGATTAAGAAAAATCTACAACTCCTGAGCTTTCTCCAAACCAATTGAACAAACTATAAATGGAAACAACAATTAACATTACACAATCTACAATATAGGTGAAGATAGATTTTTAACGAATAACTGCAATTAAAGATGCAAAGAAATGCTAATAAGAATAACTGTGTGAGTCGCTCAGTCATTGAATGTCACACAAACAATCCCACCTATAATACTGACATGTTTAAGAGACAATAACAATTTCCTTTCCTTAGATTTCGCACTTCACAGTGCTAAAATATTAACCAGGTGTCATGATGTCATCAAGAGAACAGCCAGGGTCTGGTGAACGTTACACCCGGAACCCTTTGGGTCATCTGATTGGAGAACCCTGAAGCCACAACCAATGGGAGCACAGGTTGAACTCACACAGGGGGCTTATATGAGTAATGGCCTCACCAGTAAAGGGCATTGAAATGACATTGTGAGGATAACAGAACTTACTGTCAAGCGTTTACACTCTGGGCGATTTACAGCTGCTCCATAAATGTTTATTAGCTTTTCCTCTATTTATAACTTCTGAATATCATGATGGGCCTTGCTACGCCCTTGTGTCTTTGCACTTTTATGATGTGGGTGAGCATACCCTGATGAGCTGCACAGAGGGACATCTGTATGTATGTGTGGGTGTCTATACGTGTGTGTGAAAGGGCAAGTCTGGTTTTCTGTATGTGCATGCATACAGTATATTTGTGCACATCAATATATTTTCACATGTAGTACAGTACTGTGCTCACTGATTGAGATCATCAAACACATTTTAATACAAATGTATTAAAGTACACGACATCTTTTATCGTGCTTCACTTTGTCAGAGAGCTCCTATATAAGGTCTGGCAGTAATTAGACCTGAGTGTGGCAAGTGAATTGAACGCAGCTTTCCAAAGAATGTGGTTAATCACAGTTCATTCATGATTTTTCACATACGGCCAGCCAGGTTTGCACATCTTGTTCCGTTAGTAAATGAAATCATCATTTTAAAACCGCATTTTGCATAGGGTTATCTTTGTGTAATAACAAAACTGCTTTGATGATGTGAATCATTTAAATGTGACAAAAATGAAAAACAAAAATCAGGCAGGGGGCAAATACTTCAGAAACACATAGAAATACACATACCTATAGCCTCTTCCTCCCTGTCCCACTCTCACACACACAGCTGTCCTGTAGAGGCATGTGATTTAAGATGGATAGCTGTGATGGGCTTTTATCTGGAAGTGTGTAACTCAACGCAGTTTGAAAAGGAAGATAGTTCATGTTTTCATTAAACTATTTTTTATTTATCGACATGGCACAAGATGTAACATTATCCTTTGTTAAACATATTTCTTACCTAAAATAAGATCATATTTTTGGTCTATTTTACTGCATTTAACAAAAGAACCATCAATATCACACAAGACATAATATAATAACTGGTTATTGTATTTTTAGAACTAAAAAACGCTTACTAAAAACTTATTATATAATTTGAAGGCAACAAAAAACTTGTCTAACTGAAATTAGAAAATCTAGTCAGATTTAGTATTACTAAAATAAAGCAAAAATGTAACACGCAACTTCACAATGTGTAACTACAGTATGTGTTACCAACCCTAATATTACCATTTAAACATGAGTTTTAATTAAGTAATCTCCAAACATTACGCAGAATATAGTATATTACAGTAACATGCAGGAAAAACTGCACATGTTCAAATTAATTGGGAACTGTGAATGTGTTTGAAATCTAAACTAATTCTGATCATTAAAAAATTATGAGGAGTTTATATTTTTTGCATTTTTGGAAAAACCTAAGCATACACTGGAAATTTGGCACAACGTAAGTGTTACTGATTATCACTGCTGCAGTTTCAGGCCAGGGTGAAGGTTGTAATGTTAAGAGCAGCCCTGGACTCCAACAACCTCTTGGGCCTCAAAGCTCCGTTCAAAATGAGAAACATCTTTACTGTTTTCTATTACTTCAATATGTTGAGAAGCTGATTCATGCATGTGTTCGGAAAAGTGAAACTCCCCAAAAAATCATTCCTATAAAGGAAGAGATTTTCATTTTGTGAAAGAAACAATAACTGCATGGGGAGGGTAAAATGTTCCTCCATCTAATGCCCCATTCCAACTACGTACTTGTCATGCAGAAGGTACTTCGACAAATTGAGGCAGTTGTGCTATTCTCCCTGGCCGCCAGCCTTCAAACGTTAATCATTGGTTCAGGCTTTTAAGTGTGGGCCAACTGTGGTCATCTGTGACAGCAGAGGTGTAACTTTATAAAATAATTACTTCACAGGCCTTCGAAGTATGTTGAGGGCTGAAAATAAACAGCACTAGGGGAGAGATGGGGGAGAGGCAGAATGAGAGAGGGCCAGCAAATGAAATGCAAACGCTAGCTGCTCTGTCTCTCTGGGACAGAGATTTATGGGAAATGTACATGACATGGCAACAGCTCACAACAAACCCCCCCCCCCCCCTCTCTCTCTCTCTCTCGTCTCTTTTCTGGACTATCTCTCTCCATCTCTTCCCCCCTCCCTTGATCCCATCGCAGCTGTTCCAGCCCTGGCCCACTTGCTGCACCTGCCGAAAAAGGCCCTTGATCAAGGCTAGCATAAACAAATCTAACAGCTCTTAAAGAGACATGCCTGTTCTTTTATGGACAAAATCACAAAGATAAACAAAAAGTTCAAAATTTAGGATCAGACATTGTGTTTTCCCTGTGCTTCTACCTAAACTGAACTAAAGCAGTCTGAGCATCAATTCTTGCCAGTGAATGACTAAACCTCTCTCTCAAGTCTCTTCCTTGCTGTTAACTCCCTTCTGACATTCCCAACCAAGGAAGGAAGATTGCCCAAATTTACAACATCATCCTTTCACCCCAAGTCATATGATTCTTCTGTGCTATAAGTACTCCTGGCACTATGTGGACAGAGGCTGTCTAGTGCTAGTCCCAGTGTCTGGGCTGGCCTGGTTGATTTATATGACTGAAAGCCTGGTAAAAATCATCATCAACTCCTTGTCCTAGACAGGAAATCAAAGGCTGAGAGACAGCACTATCAGTGGAGCAGCCTGACCTGGATTCAGAGCACTCACAACCTTCTAGATCCTGGTAGACAGCTACTATCAGTACAGGCCTGGCTGGACTTTGAGATTAAAATTTACAGATGTGAAATACAAGAGTATGTTTTTCGAATAATTAAAAAAGCTGCAGCTGATGAGGTCAGCATACATCAACTTTAAAGACGGAAGGAAGTATGTTTTTTTTGTATGTTTTAAGGCATTTAATATAAATGATGTTCTGTATATTTTTTATCACAGCAAACCATTTTATTGTTTTTGAGGTATTTTCCTACACTATAATAACAAATTGATTTAAAAAGACAAACTGCGATACCACAGATCAATCATCAATTACTAATCAGTCAAGTTACCTCACAAAATAAGTAGCCTTTGATTTTCATGCCATTCAGATTGTTGCATGAAACAGCTAAAATCTGAAAAATGTACAGCATATCTTTACAAAAATGTAAATAAAAAGTACACAGGAATCAGATTTTAGTAACTAAAGTGGGTATGTCTGGAAGTTGAGTCATCTTCCTTGTTAGGTCAAAACATTTCACTGTGGTAGCCTCAGTTTTCATAAAAGCTCTCCTGGGTGTCACTTTAATGGATGTAACTCATTGAGCTTTTGATAATAAAATAAGATTTTGATAATTATGTATATGAATTTTGCTGAAAGTACTGTTGACTGCACAGCCCTTCTCCAAAAAACTGTAGGTAGGTTAGAGTTACTACCATTTATCTAAGGTGTATGTCACTGTTTATGTATGTTTGCATGTCTGTGAGTGCTCACAAGTAAGTGTGAAATGGTCAATATGCGTGTTTGTGCATGCAAATGTGCATGTGTGCCCATGTATCTTAGTGAAGAATGTGTCTCTAATTCTCATTAGAGCACTAACGCAGCCATGAGTTGACAGACGGCCTCAGCCAACCGCCATGTGCATTAAAGTGACTGAGGAAAGATAAACGCACAGTACAGAGATTAAAGTGACAAATAGACTCTGCATGCAAAGTGGCAAAGGTAAATTCTGTAGCTAAATGCAAGTGCCGACAGTTTCTGTGACTGCAATCTGTGATAAATGAGGGATAAGTACTAAAGCACCCAAGTTGAGGCCACTAAATATCACACTGCCCTCTGACCACTTATTTCCCTCCAAAAACATCAGAGGAAAAGCAAGGCATTGGCTGTAAATCAAGTAAATGCACTGATATGCAAAAATGCATCCAACTTTAAATGAACCATTTTTTCTCTCGGCTGACAGAGTACACATTTGACACTTCACACTGAAATGTGAAGGAAGCAACAGTGACACAACAGGACAGGCAGCTAGTAAAGAAAAATGAAAAAAATATAGACTGAAATTGGATTGATGCGCACAAGTAATCTCAATATGAGGTCATCCAAAATTATTTTGTACCCCCTTACTATGAATTGTTTTTCTGACATGGGTGATACAGTAAAATGTAATGAAATCCATGTTTCACCAACAGTTACATTCACACATCCACACATTAGTGTAACAGGTGTGTCATAACCTACATGATACTTTTCAGTAGCCCAGGACAGACCAAACACCTAAACCGTGTCTGTATGTTTTCCCTCACACTTGACAAGTCATGAAAAAACTAGCACACCATCACATACCACATCTGACTGTCTAGCGAGAGCAGCAGCAGTAATGGATGTATTAAAGTTGCAGCAATAGCAGCAGTTTAAATAAAAAGATGTTGTGTGTAGGTATCGACTTCACACAAATCAATGCATCAACACAAAGAAATCTACCATTATGATACAATACAAATCTAAAGGTGTATTCAAACTGAAATATGTTTAAAGCCCGTGAGCTTGCAAAATCAAAAAAAGGAAGACGACAAACTTGCTACAGATTGCACAAACTGTATGCCCAGTTAAGCTGAAAATGTTTGCAGACAAAAGTGTGGAGAAAAAGAAATACGGGCCTTTCAGGTAACAAAAGTTTGAGTTGGATGTGTAAGATCTATAGTTGTAGTAGTGTGTCAACACCACCCAATAGTACTGTAGTGTTCACCCATAGTAACTGCAACAACATATTTAGCAGTAAAAACATTGCACTGGGTTCTAGGGATAGGTATTTCTTTAGTGCATGAGTCAAAATATTTACTGGCTATAGATACACTGCAAACCAAAGACCACCCTGATCTCCACAGCCTTACAGGTAGAACTACCTGTTGCACTGGTGCTGAATGGTATCAGTGGATGCAAACCATTAGCTGCAAACTCACAAGAGAGTACTAGATGCCAAGACCTTGGTTAACAGTAACTGATGTTACAATAGCACCATCATTACTACTGGTGCCATTATTGCTTCTGGTAGTAGTGTGTGTGTGGGTTTGTATATGTCAGGGAGAGACAGGTGGGTGACAGAGGATAAGAGCAATGAATGGCAGGAAATATTAATTTGTTTCTTCATTTGCATGCTTGACAAAAATAAACTCTTTGCTTCCAGTAAACCACATTACACTGTGCTCTTCAACTGCACCTGTGTCGCACTGATTCACACAAATAGAGACATGCTCAAACATGGAAAAAGAAAAATGTATACAAAGTTTTACATATGACAACATGAGGTTAGAAAAGCTGTGCTGACACTACCCCAAGCTATTAATGATAAATTGTGAGGCACTTTGGTATAGGCAATGGTTTCCAAAGTAAACAAAAAGAACTGGATCAGCACCATTATCAGATGTGGGAGATTAACATTAGGAATTCATCCTGAAAGTTGAACCAAGTGTCAAGTTAGAGACACTTGAGAAATAGAAAATAAAAATAAAACGCCAGATAGTGGACATTTTAATCTCTTCTTGAAACTCTTCTAAACTGGGTTACTGCTTTACTCAAAACAAATTCTCAATATTTTAAAGGCACAGTGAAATTTAATTTTGACTTAAGGAATCCATAAAATCTCAGTTCGTGGAAATAAGAGACCATCCCTGCAAATTCAAAGCATGCAGAAAGAGCAAATCAAGACACAGTGACTAGAACATGAAGCCATCAGCACAGTTGTTCACACAAATGTAATAATGTTATTCAAGCCTGGAAATGTACTGACAGACTAGTGAATACATTCATTTAGTCCCTCCTAAATTAGAATCAATAAGTCAGATGACATGCTCCACTCCTCTGTTCTTTTCTGTTGGTCACTATTTGACGGTTTTCTGCATGTGTGTGTTGGTCTGTGTGTGTCAAGGACATTTGAGTGCGTGCATGTCCTTCTGTGTGAAGATGTGTGCTTCTCTGTGTTGTGTGTCGGCATGTGAGTGTTTACATGTTTCAACACAGGCCTGCCACTTTGGCCTTTGGAGCTGAAACATGAACCAAGAGGGCAGAGTTTACATCAGTGCACAGCAATCACAGGAGCCAACTTCCCAAAAGACTTGTCTCTGACCACATCAGGGTGGCCTTCGAAACATAAACACAGTTGATTTAAGTACTGATACAGACATATAAAAAGGTGGCTGAACTACATTTTACATTTGCCCTTTAGACGTTTTGTTGGCAATCTTATCCACAGCGACATTTGTTTTGAATTTCTCTCAGTGATCACCAGAAGGCAAGAAGCCATCATGTCTTTATACTTTTTTTCTTTAATTTGAACTACGCAACTTTGTACTCTGACTGCTCTCAACTGTTTTAACTGTTGTGTTTTTAACTTTGTTGGTCTGAAATAATCCCATGTGAACAGTGATGTGCAAAATTCAGTTCAGACATTCAGATTTTTTTGTCTGTGGCCAGGTTTTAGTTTTAATTAATCAGTTTTCTAGTTTCCTTATTTTACCTACAATATTTGTGCAGGCAGGTTGACTTTACAACCAACAAGTTAGTAAGATAAGGTAGCATATACTTTGTCACAAAGGGAAATTTTTGACTTGGGCACAAATGGTGGACATAGTTCCATTTAAAGCACATAACACATTTTGGCAAATAATGACAACTGTGCAGCTCTATGAAAACGAACACTAGACAGAATGAGAGGTTTTAGAATCCTTTTACCGTTAGTGAAGGGGAATTCAGTGTCGCAATAGAATTTAGAACTCTACATTTTAGGCATTTTCTGCCAATTCAAAGAGCAAAAGCAACCAAAACAACCATCCCTCCAGCTGCTGCTGATCTAATCTGTTGTTGGGAGATTTACAGCACAAACTAATGGATGTTTTGAAGTAAGGAGAAAAGATTTCCCTCCATCAGAAATGGGAGGGGGTGTAATCTACCGTATTTTTAGTGAAACTATGTAATTTTTCCCCTACTTTAAGTTCAGGCATAAAGGAGGATGATATAAATCAGATGAAGGGCCTCCATCCTCAGGGTCCGGAGAGCTGAAACCCAAACCAAGCTGAGGTTAATGGAAGTTCAGCTCAAGATTTATTTTAATTGCTGCATTGTAATTTCTTGAACTCAAACAAAATGTCTCCTTTGTTGAAGTCACTTGCTAAATTATACCACATCTGTAGTGGAAAATATAAAGTGTCAAAAAATGTATTTAGCAGTGTTTAAAAGCTCCATTCAAGAAGCTCAGTGGGAATACGGGAGTTCCCAGAAGGAAATAAGAAAATATGACAACAGAGGGAAAGAACAGACATTTTTAGTTTAGTTATATGAAAGGAGGCACCTAATTTAAGAAGCAGATTTTCTTAATTAATTGTTCTTGTTAGGAATTCATCATTGTATTTTCAAAGCATTACACTGCTGAAACATAAAATTTAGCTTGTAGCTAAAAGGACAAGGGTTTCTCTGTCTTTCAGTGGTTAAAAATACAGATGATTTCATACTGGCAGAACAGATGAAGTGAAAAATAATAATTATTCATCCATTATCCACACACATGAAACTAGTGTTCACTGCCTCCCAGTTGGACATGTGTATACATTATATTCTTCAACAGAAAAACAAATTCATTACTCAACTTGAGTTACTCTGGAGTTGATCAAAGGGATAGTATGCACACACCCATTAGACAGGTGCAACATTGTCAAGCAGGCAATGAAGGCCAACTTCTGCCCTTGATCAACAGGCTAACGTCTGTCCTTGATCACTGCCAGGAACTTACATAGCATGGTTCGGCATGAACTAGTCCAGAAAGACACTGCATGAACCACAACAACCACATATCCAGCTTCAGTACGAATGTCTGCAAACCGGAACAAGCCGGTAATCTGCTCCTCCCTCCATTCCCGCAGCACCAGCTGTGTAAGACCCTATTTTAAACATTCAAACTGCATGCTGGGATAGCCGTTGAGCAGTGATCAGCATGTGTTGAAGTGTGTGGCTGCCTGTGTCTCTGTAGCAGGGGTGGAAGCAGATGATATTATTACTAATCATTGAAATTACTTCCTGCCACCTGTCTTTACTGTTGCCTTGTGCCAAACACATAGTGAACACATAGCTGAAGCAATCTGATGAGTTAAGCTCAACCTCTTTTAATACTTAAATATTTAGAATGATCATTTTCATAAATTTCAATATGATCTGGTATAAACAACAGTGACACGGGGGGCTTGGAGACTGGTGGAGGATGTCAGCTTTCATAATTTTCTTCCTCAAAGTGGTTAAAATAATAATCACTTGAAAGATGTATATAAACTATTTTCTGTGTATCAAATACATCTTGAGTCATCACCCCTACCTTGGATCACACTTCTCCTACTTAGTGTGCATCCAAAACCTCAGTCACACTAAGTACCAGAGCTCATGTAACTCATGCCAACATAGATCCGCCTTACCTCTTTAACACCTCTTCTGACCAGTTAAAGTGCTGAGCCAGCAAGACCATGCTGAAATGAAACCACTTTTAATGTTAGTATCTTTCAAATTGATTTTGAGTGAGTGTTAGTGACGCAGTGGTTTTCGTTGTTGCTGTTGCTTTTAAACGCAATATATGAAGATAATTCCAGCACTAAATAGACTCTCTTCGTGAGTCCTTTTGCAAAATCTAAAAGGAAATAGCAGGAGTTTAAGTGAAAGATCCTGAGCTCTCAAGATGCTGACAAAGGGATCTAAAATATATCATTATGCTGCTAATGTATGTTTGAACCAGTCTTATATTAATATTTTGTATTTACTTTAATCATGACTAAATACTGTCTGGCTTGATATTTTGGCTCTATTCAGAAACAATCTATATTACACCTTCCTCTCCCTGTTGTGAAATATTAAAGCTAATAAACTGGTTTAAAACCCTGGAAAATCACCAAGCATGGCTATGGATATGAACTGAATTAGATATACACATTTAATTACTATTCATGAAGGTCTCATTTCTGTTTCCTGTTTTAGCTATGTACTCTGTAAAGTTTACTTAGTATTATTATTATAACTCCATTACTCATCACTTGTTCTTCCATCCACTTTTCCAGCCACAGCACTGAGCTTGGAGACTATTATGATGTCTGTCACTATGTCAACTTTACAGCTCCCTGTGCTGGAAGACAAATAAGTATAACTATAAACTAACTACATTCCCTGGCATGGTGAGACACAGTGCCAGGCATACCCGCCAGGTCCACAACTAGACCACGTCCCAGTACGCTACAAGATGGTGGTGGTTAAACCACATGCTATCCGTGAGCAGAGACTTAGATGACAATATTTCACACTCTTCTTGATTTCCTCCCAGGCTATACGATGCCGGGCTAGCAGCCATGTTGGAGCTGTAACTGCAGAGAGAGATAAGTGTCGTGACTCCAAGGCTTCATTACCTCCCACACAGTTTAGCACTAGATAGCATTAGCTGTTAATGGCCCTTCTAACTAAAAGGGGTGATTCAGACAGACAGCATTGAGCTCATAAAGCCACCATGGAAAGCATCTTGCTAAATAAGGATACACTCTTAAAACATGAGGCGTCGTTTTCAACACGCCATGTGTCTACTTTCAGTGAGTGTACATTTGTGTCACTTTTGAAGGTTACGTGTTTAATAACATACTGATGCAACAAGTTATTAATGTTTTGTTGAGAAGCAACACATGCAAGTGTATGCTATGTATGTGGATGCAAGATATGCTGAAAGATACACATGTTGGAGCTCAGAAATGTCTTCAAGAAATTGCTTGATGACCTTAATCTAATGTGCAAATTAAGGCAGTTGTAATTTATCTATGCTGATGACTAAACTATTTAATCAAAACTGTGATTTTGATGAAATAGAATACCTTTTTCAAGTTTTCAAGCTTTAAGAGCTGAACTGATGGTCGTAAGATGAAAGCAGTACCTCAGCTCATCTACAAGTATGAAACAAAGTAAGCAAGATTTGATTACAAGGAATCTAAATTTAGCTGGGCAACTTATCAAATCAAATAGGAAAAAGATGTACAATCAGAGTTCGGGGCTGCTAAGATCTATTATTTAATAAGAGAGTCCCGACGTAATCTAAAGTGCATCCAAGAAATTTGCCGCTGTGCGGTGATGTTCCTGAAATTAGATCTGTCTTATTTGCTTTTTATTCATATGCCTAACGTGCATATGTGTGAATAAATATATGACATAATTTCATTGTTCTGCTTGACTTTGCTCAATTTGTAAAATGAAATTTAGATTGTGTGTGTGTGCTTGACTGTGTGCAACTGTAATAGATTCTCAGCAGGGACATGCCCAATTCTACAACACTAATGCACCATTGTCCATTTGTTTTAACTACATACAATATGTCAGTTTATAAAAGAGAGGAAGAAAGATGGCATTTAATTCCCTCGGTGTGCCAATATCCATGACATGGTTATTGCTGTTTTGTTAGCTACTTCAGTTATTAAATTTTTTTACAGTTTAAAATTTTGATGGCATTTTCTACAGACAACACTGAATATATTTAAGAGTACAGACAGCTGCAAAAATTCACTGGTGTACACACAAAAGCACAAGCTTGTCTGCTTAAAGTCATTCACCAAATACCTTTTCATTCTGTCTCTGTTAAGAACCGTGAATCTTAACATGAGATATGTAACAGGGCCCCAGGCTGATCTTTGACTGGGCATACATTTATTATACGCTACAGTGTGCATTACTGTATAGTGCCTATGTATGGGCTGTATGACTAGGGTTTCCATGCAAGTTAGTTAGTTAGTATGTATGTTAGTATCTTTGCAGTTGTGAGAGAGCTGCTGTAATAGTGGCAGTGTTTACATCAGGAAAGGTCAACCGTATACTTGAAGTCGCCTTAGATATAAGCTGTAGTGACGAGTAATGAAAAGGGCAGTTTATGGCTCGCTGTCTGCAACTTTATAGTTGCAATCACATTTTAATGATGATGACAAGTATTTAAATATGTCACACACATTCAAAATATGTTTTTTTGAACAACTGTCATCTAGTGGCACAGGCCGCTTCCAACAGGCCATTTTCTATTAAAACAAGTATGTGGTCATGTTCCATTAGCTTCAATGCCCTGTTAAATCACTGTTAGTGTGACAGGAGGCTTCTGACAAAGGCCGATACCACCCAATGTCATTCCATCCCTGTTTGACACCGTGATTTATGGTATACACACACTGCAGGAAGATAATGTTAAAACATAGCACGTTGTCGTCAGGGGATACAGACTCAAAGACTGTTTGTACGGGTTCACAATGTTCAGCGGCCTTATCATTCCAGTACTAATCCTGCTTGTTCATCCCTGGACTCACAAAAAGCAGAGTCAGGTTCCCTCCTCAGTCTACTCTGGGATAGTGATGACAGGGGACAACCCTGTAATAGAGTTCATTATCAAGATGCTGTAAACTGTATGATGGAGATTTTCATGGACCACACACACCAATCAGCGGCGAAGAGGGGTCAGTGTCAGTGCAGGCACTAACCACTAACTGCTCTTCAGTTACGCAGCTCCATATGCAGCAAGCTGTGATTTACTATGTGTTCTAACACCTGTCGATGGAGGCCTGCATTTACTTTTTCTGTGCTGACCTTAGCTCACAACATTAAAATAGGTAGGCAAAATCACCTCGTGGTATTAATGGTGTGCCTGATCTGTGCTTGCTGAAAACTTTGTTGCCTATAGTAATCGTTTACCCTCACTTTAAAAGCTGTGAATCAGTATATTTCTGTCTCAAGGAAGCTTTGCAATAATGAGCTGTGATTGTGCCTCATTTCTACCACACACATTTAATTAATATGTATTTTTTGAATCAATGCATTCTTAGAAATGCTTCATCATAGGCAGATCCACCCCTTGAACATGACTGGCCATCCCAGATCTATCACTTCCCACTTCACTCCCTGCATGGTGGGTGTTTGGTCCTCAAGTTGTCATTACTGCCTTCTTCATATGAATGCATCAAACCTGGTCGGAAAATCAACATGTGTGCCATTTGCACACATGCCAAAAATAGGATGCCACTCACACAACACTCCTGGTCTTGGCCACCCCACTGCAAAACTCCTGGAGCTGCTACTCATCCTACATGGTCTCTTGCTGCCCTCTAGAGTACTATTACTTACACACACACCCACACCCACACCCACACACACTTGTACCAACACCCCATTCAAGCTCACAGTGAGGTTCCAGACTAATTCCATCTCAGAGGAATGGAAGAAAGACCATTCATATAAGAGAGGACATGCAGCTACATAATCACATTATTTTCACAAAAGTCATATTATTGGAAGTGAAGTGTACTTCAGTAGTAGTTGCCTTGCAAAGGTGGTAAAAGTAGTAATAGGCATCGTACTATAAGAGAAGTGATACTAGTAGCTCCAGCATTAAAAGTGCTGTAGTAATAAAGTACTTATAGTATATGTGTTAAAGCTATTGATGGGGCTCCAGAAGAGTTAACTACAGTCCATGAGTGCCTCTTCAGTTCATCGCTGTAACAGTTAAAACTTTAAAACATGACTGTGCTTGTGGCCTGGGGATTCGTCTCTTCCTTTGCATAGCTTTGTGGTTATGTCTTCATCAGCGAGGCATGTAGGGAACTGCTTCTGTGATCCGTTTGGTGTCAGCAAAAGTCCTGAACGTCCCCTCAGGTAAGCCTCTGTCAGACTCTAGACAGATAAAGCAATATGAAGAAAAATAAAGTAGGGGACGTATCCCAGAGTTCCTCCTCTAGGCAGTCGGTCAGTTTGTTTTTGCCCAAGACCTGTCAAATTGTGAAGAAGGGCTTAAAGTGGAGAATTACCCAAAGTGATGAGCAAATGCAGTAAGACAAAAGCCAGACGTTCAGGCTTATAATCTTTTAGCAGAAATATGCACAATATGTCCTACCCACAGTTCTGACAAGTGTTATTCAGATCGGATTATAACAAAACAAATGTATTCACCTATTATTGATTTGTCAACCTTTGACTGATCGGGCAAATCTGTCAAATGGGAACTACTGGCATGACATTGACCTTGTTTCAAGTGGGATGATGTTGATGGGGACACTGTAGGTTGGCCTGTTTTTTTTAATGTTTTTTTTACTGGCTGCTGAGTGGCCATCCAGGGCAGGCAAGATGTCAGACAGCCTCTTGGGTCCTCAGGCCATCTGTTTGGGGTCCTACTTTAGCAGGGGAGATGTGTGGCCGTTTTCTGCTTAATTAGGTCCAGTAAACAGGCCCTCATCAAAAAGCAGCTGCTAACGTCCCCATTAAGACAGGAACACACACACAGATACACATACATAAGGACACAAAAACAGACGCCGTAGATATAAAATCACACATCAGTAATGGCTGTGCTGATGATTAAGGTCAGTTCAGGGAGTGAACTCTCTCACCTTGACCACTTGACCCACACAAACACCTGATAGTCTCCCACTGTTCACATAACTTGTTGCAGAGTTTGTGCATAAAAAGATGTTTGCCAGTCTTTCATTGCATTATCTAAGCACATTCTGTTGTGTGAGCACCGGGAATGTTTGTTGCACATGTGTGTGAAGACAGAATAGTTGCCACATTATCACCTCAGAAAAATTACTGGGAGCATAAGAGCGCAAACAATCAAATGCCTAATAGCACATTTATGGAGCTTTGTGGATCGCCCCCACACTAAAACAAAACAAGCCAACATGAGAAGCAGGAGCCACATTTCCACATCTCACACCCAACCTCCTTGTTTGTGATCTCACACAACAAAGTTGTAAACTGGAGGGAAATATACTTAACCACACTGGACGTTTGCCAAATTTCCATAGGGCATTAGCAACCAACTGGTGCAGGCTCATTAAAGAGCAGAGAAACCTATAACCATTAAAAGGCCATTAGGCAGCATGTAATTTTGTGGAACTAAATGGCAGAGAGTAATCAAAAGCACATGAAGCCCAGCTGGGCGACTGGGCAAACTGTTTCGATTAGGGAGGAATCCATCACAGACAATGGCAGCTTTTTGGGGAGTCAATATTCTTGTGCACTCGATTCTTTTCCTCTGTCACTTTACACTCTTTCTCTAGCTGCAGTTTTCATGCTCATTGTCTCTGTAACTCTGAAACAGACAGAAGTTCTATGTCATGTATACACCTAAATTACCAGACTAAAGCACAAAATTAGGCTGAAATTTCAACCCTTCTGACACAGAGGTAACAAGTAGCATTAGCCATATTTTCCCATACTAAATCCTTATGGCACGTCACACGTACTTTCAGTATTACAGTTTACAAGTTGCAGTTGTTGCTTTGTGCAACACTAGCTCAGAACTAAACTTTATATTCAATTATATTGTAATAATAAAAATTGCTTTGTAATAAAAGTTAAAACTGCTAAAATCTCACTCTGAAAACTCCTGGAGTGCGGACAGCAGCCCAGCAATTCCTAAAACAGCATGTAGTACTGTTCAGTATCCCATTTCTTCATCAGAAACTACCCATCAGCTGTCTATTCTGCTTTGACTATTCACATGCAACGTTTATTCACCAACTTCACTATAATTTTTACCCAAGGCGAAAGCATTTTAGACATATACCACAGG
Source organism: Ctenopoma kingsleyae (assembly GCA_032353495.1). Taxonomy (NCBI): domain Eukaryota; kingdom Metazoa; phylum Chordata; class Actinopteri; order Anabantiformes; family Anabantidae; genus Ctenopoma; species Ctenopoma kingsleyae. Next base: position 17,657,517 of record JAUBNQ010000007.1, on the reverse strand, counting down.
ACTTGTAAAAGTCGTGTTAAACTCTCAGAAAGGCTCCCTGTAGTGGCAAATGGTGTCCAAGGGTAAGTTTATTACGTGTAAAATGTCACTCAGCCAGTCAAAGCACATATTTCTCATGCTGTTCTGGCTTTCGAGGCCATTGTGAGAGGCCACAGTCTGATTAGTCAAATTAGGATAGACTTTGGACTGACATGCCTTTCAGGGGTTAAATCAAGTGCATGTCACCTTGTTTCAATCAAACAGTATTCACGCTTGCACCAGAGCACTGAGAACTTTCATCTTTTCTATATTATAGCTTGAAGCACACTTGGCCAGTAAAGAGAGAATTTATGGTAAAAAGCAGGATTTTAGCTTACCTTACAGACGAAAAAATGTCAACTGATAACAATATTGTAACACAAATCTTCAAATAAAAGACATTTATTTAACTGCATTATATGAAGTACTACATAAGAATGACACAGTCATAACTTTAACACGCAACAAGTGGTAAACCTTGACAACTGCCGCACAAAACGTTCCTTGTCTAAAGAATAATCAATCACATGCGAGACAAAAGCTTCAGAAAATCCTAGATTCATTTATGAGAATTAGAAAAACTAAAGGAACTTGAAGTTATGTTTAAACACTTGAAATATATAAACCAAGGTGCTCAGAGTTTGTACTGACAATAAAAGCAAAGGAGAGAAGATTGATCATCCAGAGGAAAATAGAGAGGTGGATGTAGCAGTCTAGCTAAGGTTAAGAGAGGAAGGGATATGAAAAGTTTCTTCTTTTAAAACCTCATTAACTACAGCTACACATCTGTGTGTTTGACCAGTCGTGGCACATAGGAAACATCAGGGCTTCACAAACTGCCATTCTTCACAATAAGACCATGGTCATGGCATCTGGAAGGTGATCTCCTTGGTCTGCATATGCACAGGCACTTCAGGTTGATAAACAGGAGTCTTATTTATATTTTGCTTGAAAATGTGTATGTGAATATTCTTCTTTCCAGTATTTTAGCATTACAAATTTTGAAATCAAGGTCTGTTGCACTCTGTAGCATAAATGTGTTTCATCATGTACCTTGACTGCATTGGCAATATACTCACATTTAATCTCAAAGAGTGTGAAGAACAATTTGCAGAAATGCTAATTTACCCCAACAGTTTTTATTTGCTCGTTTGTAGAGGACAGCTGTTGCGAAACTCAATCTTGTTGATTTCATTTATTTTACAGAGTAACTGACATCAAGCCAAGATTTAAACATGCAGGCCAGTTAATCTGGGAAATGAAGGAGGATAGTGAGTGTTTGCCTCATAAAGGTGCAGCATGCCTTTGCAAAAGAAAAAGTTAAGAGACACAATGCATTACCATCCATTTTACAGCCTTGGGAAGTTACTGAAAAAGCTTTTGGTTTCAGACTGGTGCCTTCTTCAAATATTGTTTTTATGTACAGTACTGTACGTGCTGCAAGAGTGATTCCTATGATGTTTTTTTTCTTTCCTGCAGCAATGGAGTAAATGCAAATAAAATACAAACATGTCTCTCATACTGGAATGGTAATAAAGAGAAATAGATTTAATTGTTCTAATATACAGTTGGTCAAAAATATTAGCCCCCCTT
>JAUBNQ010000007.1:17619463-17633112 GCA_032353495.1 Ctenopoma kingsleyae | reverse complement strand
ATCGGACATCCCTACTAAAAACACTGAAAACAATAACAAAAAAACTGATTTAAACTGATTTAGGCTCCCTAAGCAGCCGACATAACAAGCTTCTGTATTCATTGGGAAATTAGGATCTAATGGTTTTTTAAATCTGAAAATAAGTCATTTATGATTGTAATTTGGGTTACTTTATCTAACTTTTTAAATCAGTTCCATTTTTATTGCTAATCCATCTACACATTTGATGAAAGGTTCTTAAATAAAATTGGAACGAAATTGACTTGAACAACTTTCAAAATAGCTCAATAAAGTTTTATGTAGTGTTAGCATCGATGCATTCCACATTGTTCATTTTGTTGCATCAGGATTTACACATAATTACCCAGCGTGTATCCAAAACGCCTTTTATCTGTTAAAAATAACTGGCAGACTTTGTTCCTTTGATTGACACTTGAGATGATAAAGAAAACACATGTTTGAATAAAACACACAAATAAATCGCCACATGTTACTTAAAACATAATTCACTGCATATTTTGCTGGTGTTTAATCATTCCCGTAACTCTAAAAATTGCTGTTATTAACTTTGGCTATTATGTCTAATTGTTGCCATAGCTCATATAATCAGTTATACGGGACCAGAACATGTGGATGTTTAAAGGTGTTTGTGAGTGTGCATGTATGAGTGCATAGATAAATGTGTGTGTTTGTCAAATCTATGTTCATTTATTTTTAACTGAGCATGCACATATGCTGTATCTACATATATGTAAACATGTATAGACCTATGTTTTTGTATGTGCATAAGTTTCTGTATATATGGGTCTGTGGTTGTGCACATGCACATGACTTAATCAAACACAGTGTGTTTGGGAGGACTATGGTGTGTCTGGAGATTACAGGTCTCTGAGCACACTGGTGCACTTAACATAATTGTTCATCAGCAGCAGTGTGATAGGAAGGTCTCTTTCCAGCACACCCAGGTGATACAACACACACGTAACTGTGCAGTCTGGCGTTACTTCCACTAGGAAACACGGTGAGCTGGTCTGTGCAGGAGAAAGTGATGAAGAGAGTCAGGCAATCGAAACTTCCCTCCAGCATCTCAATGATGGCTTCTGGGTAGAGTATTAAACCCTTTTGTCATCATCAATCACTGTCATGTTTGGTAAATTTCCTTTAAAAAGCACTTTTAGTGTGTGTCTTTTCATGTGCTTCAAAGAAAAAGAAAGGATTTCAGATTTAAACAAGAGCAGTAAAAACAAAAAAGAACAGACATTTCATAAACCCTAATGAACCCCATTTCACTATCCCCAACTCACCACATTTTAACTCAACGAAGCCTGGTCACATAATAAAAACACTGAATCTTCAAGCAACTATTACCACTATTTTTCATGAGCTGACATCAATTGTTTTGACTCCATCAGAAATCAAATGGAACCAAGCTTTTGGCATCTTGCTAAGGTTAATGCTGCAGCTTCAGAACCAATTCAAAACATGGCTCTCCACCAACACATCCACTGTGCTGCTGAGTATTATCAAATTCCCAGCGACACTTTCCTCACCGCTTAAAATGCAGAGCGAGATTGGAAGTCTTTTTCTCGACTGTGCAGGGCAGAGATCATTTTGATACTGTGTAAAGTTTGGAAAAGCACAGGCAATGTGCAAAAAGCCTCTTAGATTGTATAACTTAATCATGCATGAAAGAAGGCAATACAGGAACATTCAGGGCCTGTGCAAAAATACTGAGGGTTTTTTCACCTCTTGCTAACCCTGTCCAAGTTCTGGGCCTCACTAGGAGTGATAGCATTGTTACGAAGCCAAGCTTTTATGGATTTTGGCCCTTCATCTTGATGATAGGATCCCTTTACAGCAGAATGTTTTTTTCTAATGACCTTTGGTTTCTTTAGCGTTGTGATGCTAATGTAGAAAAAGAGAAATTGAAAACCCACAATATAAACGGACTCTTCTTCATTGTTTCAAACGACTCAATAAAAAAAATCAAATAACTATTGCGTTTCGTCAGACTTCATTGAAAGAAAAAAACACACACAATACAGAAGAAGAGGGAGAGAATCATACTCTTTGCTTGTTTTCAAACCCCATCCTAGGGAACAGATGTTGTTCATTCTGCTAGGCTGTGCTGAGGAAGAGCACCAAATCGTGCTGTTTTCAGCCCAAATAGCTCACGCACAATTACTCTGCCGGGGATCTGTGTGCGTTGGCACGTCCCTGCACTTTCCCCTTTGTTTTCTTAATAATTAGCTTGTGTTTTCACAGGGGGTTTATATGTGTGTGGGGAAGCCAGCCTTTTCAAGGCTACTTAATCTACTCCATAGTCTGTCTCCCTTCTGCTCTCTGTCTCTCACCCTTCCTTAATCTCCTCCATTGCCTCTCCCTCCCATCCAACATTATTTTCTGTGTCTCTGTCCCAATGCCCAGGGCCTGGAAGATGAATAAATGAGAGTTCAGGTGTTTTTGCTGTAATTCATATTTGATAAATCACGAAAAATTACACAGTTTTTGCATCATTTTTTCTTAGAAAGTCGTATAAATTCTGAGAGAATCAGAACAGTGGTCATGGTGAGTGTCGAGTAGCTTAATGCCGAGGCATATGGCTATTTATGTTATTAATATTGAAAGTATATACCCAAGGCTCTAACAATAACTAGATAGTGGAAAGTAGTCAGTATAGTCAGTCATCTCATCAGCCTCACATACATCTATTTCAAGGAAACTGTATAATGTTATAACATTTGTACATTTGAGCTTTAGAAATATGAACAAAAGATGTATTTTAAAACAAACACACACACACAATGGTGTAATGTTTTTTACTTCCACATCCTTGTCTGGATCTGTACTTGTGTGTGTCCAACACAAACTCCACTGTTAAACACACATCTGCTGTAAAACATGTCAATCAATAGTGCCTGTGTTTGACCAGTGGTCGATATGCTGTGTGCGAACCAATCTCATTGATTTTCCACCTGCTCAGCCGCCTCGATCACCTTGACCCCAGTGGGATCTGCTCAAATGGCCCCTGTTAATTAAACTGAAGCGAGGACATGCATTTGATAACGCACACATACACAGATAGAGACAGTCACTTGCACACATTTGGGAGCACAGCTGCAGTCAGCTGGCTTGTGCAGACACACACATTCACACACACATTTGAGATGCTACAGAAGAAGCACTGTGACTGGAGGGTCACCAGTTTAATCCTGGAGCCATCTGGGAAAATGTGGGCAGAGAAAATGAATGAGTAACACTGTCATTAACAACTGCCGCAAAAGTACCCTTAAGCTAATAATTTCCTGCACAAATGTTATGATTTTGATTTATAGGTGGTTAAAAAAAAAAAAAAAAAAAAAAGTCTTATTAGTTGGTTGAAAAAATAAATATAAAACATAAATATTAATTAACCTGTCTAATGAGAGAAACCCTTAACAGCCAAGTTTCCGGTGACTTTTGGATGCAGTGATGGTCATCATGGATAGACAATATTTATCCAGTAAATATCTATGAAAAGTATGTGGCGGAGAATACAGCTGAAAACATGCTCAGGTGCAAAATCTTGTCTGTGTACTGAATCCTCTATGTTGCTTGAAGTTGTTGTTTTTGCTCATCTTGTTTTCACTTACGCCAATCAATACTAAAACTGCACTGTGGGACAGTGAATGACCAATAAAGGCTCAGGGATTAGTGGAAACTGAGGTTACTGGCAAAGAATCTGGATGAAAGATGACGAGACTCTTCTCTTCTTCTTCAACGCAAATCCTCAGTAAAAGCCATGTCGAAGGAAAAGCTTGTAATCTCTTTGAACATATTCTCACTCATTGTGAATTCTGATAAAAGTATCATCAAAAAGAAATTATCAAAATTAAAACATCCTGCAAATCTTCTCCTGTCTACCTTGCTTTAAGTGTTCAGCTACATCTTGCACTCACTGGTACTCATAATGGCCTAATATCGCATGGGATTGCGTAATGGATGGGAGCTGAGGGATATGGGTAGTTTTGATGGACATCTTTTGATGATTAACAGCAAGACCATATCTATTTACTATATGCTTGGTTGGGTTTACATTGAATGTTTGTCTCTCCTGCATGCAGAAACACCCAAGATGTATGCACACTCCAACATGTTTGGCAACCAGATTGCACACAACTGAGAGAACTGTAGATATCCCCCATGACAAGATTAAATGAACCTGCTAGTAAAGTTTAATGCAGGGCTTGTTTCACAAATAGGCAGTAGCAACATATAATGTTTGTACATAACAATAATTTGTGTTATGTTCACCAATGTCCTTATTATTCATATTATTCATACATTATCTGAATTCCAGAGTTCATGCTCATTTCGCAAAAGAGACAAAAGTTTGTGAGTACATTGTTGCTGTTGTACTGAGCACACGAAGACACACTCATGCACATACAGTACACAGAGGCGTACACCTATACCCCAGGCTGTCAATGAGGCTGTGGGAATGGGGTCACACCTGCACCGGCTGGCAGGGGTGATAAACGATGTTGCTTTAAACTCTGGAGGCCGTCATTTTTGGGAGCTGCTGTTTACCCTCTATTGAAGTATAATAGGGGCCTTTGAGGCCCAGAGCACCAGAGACAGAGGCTGCCCTCTGTCTGCTGTTTTGAAAGGAGGCGAAACCAGCCCTCGATTAGCTAATGATACATTCTGCTTCGATTTGCCATAATAGGACAGAGCAGCCCTCTGACATTAGGACAGGCATTTCCTCCTCTGGCTGCTTGGGAAAGTTTCTCACAGTTTTCACGGGCTGAATGTAATAAATCAGTTTATATCACAGTTTCTGTAGATTACTTGTACTTGACCAGCTTTGTGATGCAAATTAAGACCTAGATGTTTACAAGACGTCTAGATGATCTAAAAAGGTGTGAACGTGCATGTAAAAGTCTGACCTTTCTTATCCTGCCAACATATACACATACAGATGTTACTCATGCACTTGAATGTGGAGAGTTCAACCTCTTCAGTCATCGCCTAGGCAAAAAAAAACCTGAGCTGCCTTTTCATGCTAGCCTGGAGAAGTCATCGGTAGATCCTCTTACCACCTCTCTTATCAGATGCGGCTGCATATCTGGGTGCTCCTCCTTATTTGTCTTTTAGGCCTGAAGTGATAAAGTGACGTGAGAAAGACAGTCTAGACTGCAGCTGTCTTAGTAAGATGAGTAAGTAACATTCCAACCCTTCACTGAAAAGTGCCGTAATCTCGCTCACTAACACCAGCACACTTACAAAACAAACACATACACATATAAAATTATACGGGTATGCACATAGTCACATGCAGAATAAAGAGCCGACTGATGTCAGCTCAAGCATGCAGCGTATGTGTATTAGATCATGATTAGCCCATACTGCCTGCAGCACTATGGGTTCCTTTTTACATTTCTTTAACACAACAGACTTCTATTGAAATTCTTATATCAACTGTCACTCAAGTTTTCCTCCATTTGAAATCAAGCCTTTCCCTCAGCTAAACAACCCCAGAGGAAAGTTGCAACCATAACAAATGGGTTTAAATAACAAGCATGCAGCAGCAATCTCCTCATCAGGCGTTGCATTGCGGTTGTCATTCATCACGCCACCACAGCACAACGTGGGACTTCCACAACAATTACTTCTGTCATTAAACTCCCAGTATTGCTGTCGTTTCCTCATGTGATAAGGGTGATTACTGGCCAAGCGAGGGCTAATCTTCCTCGATCTGCTCTGCGGTGGGAGGAAAAGCAAACCTCAGCTTGCCAGTCAAGCCTGACTAGAGGCCAGGCCTGTACTGTTGTGTTGGACTGCCCCAGTGTGGCTGCTTGAATGAACTTTTTAACCTTCTTTCTCTATGAAGTCGGCTGAACAGGGTAAATCACAGAGAAAGTTAATGTACCTTAATTATTTACCTCATTAAATCTTAAAAGTAAAACTCGTAACTTTCATGCAGCTAATTCCAGGCATGTTCAATGTTTATTTTCTACTATGGTTCTGACATTATCCACAGCAGCGAGGCATTTTGCTCCTGCTGAAGATTTCATTTTAAACAAAACACCTCAAAAATTCTTGCTTTTTTTTTGTTTGTTTTTTCTTAAAAAAGCATTAATTGATTTTCTTGATGATTCCCTTTCAGGGACTATTTTGATATTATATGTTTTGCTTACTGTTAGCTGAGCAGCAGAGTCAGAAAAGGTCAACGGTCCAGTTTTATCCTAGTCTGGTTGATATGGAACTCTATAAAACATACATAGGCTTTTTTAAACCACAAGTTAAATTAACATATATTTGTGAAATTCCTTATTATTGGCTTCTTTTAGTTGGCTCCCATTATGCCGCTAATTCAGTTGTTTAGTCAGTGTAGTTCCTAATGTACCTCAATTGTGATAATAGCATCTGCAAAAAGTCTTAAAGGTGCTGTAAAGATTTAGTAGCAGAGCATATAATCTACCCAGTTCTCCTGCAGTTCAGTCATGTACAGTATATGGGCAGGCTGCTGCTCTCACAAGCTCTTTTACTCTCTCAGGCTACATCATTCATATCATTGTAAAAGTGGAAGCCCTTCATCACTTTATAGTACCCAGCACTACCGTTAGCCCCAGGCTCTCACATAAGCCTTCCGCCCCTCAGGCTGTAAACCTCAGCTCTGAATGTAAGCAGGAAGAGGAATGAGAGGGGTTATTGATGTGCCATAAACCCCATTATTTTATCGAGGGAGAGAGGAAACTGCGAGTGTGGTAAGGAGAGGAGGCAATCTAGCTGTCCCTTTCCAGCAGGTGTGTCTCTTTTGAGGAAAACCTGAGGAGAAACAGGAGATGCTGTTCACGAGCTTGTTTTGTTGTTTGTTTGCTCAGGAGCGCCATAAAATGCAACAAGCGCAGAATTCAATTTGCAATTTGGACAAGCATGTGAATATTTCCCAAATGCCCAGAAAAAGTTATTTGATTTAAATAAGCAGTGTATCTAAGGAAAGCTGCATACACTAGTTCACTTGAACTCCATGAATCCTTGGATCCATTTAACCCAATATAATTTCATCTGAATGTATTAGAGATATGTATATCAGATGAAATGGATATTATATGATATAATACAGTAAGGGTTCAAGTGTGTTACACTGAACATACCTGGTCTTTATGCACATTAATATCAGACGTTACACATTTAATATTTACAAAATTTCCAAAGAATTCCCAATATTATAACTGCGTTACAGCAAATATCCATGTAGCTCTGTATTCTACTAATGAAGATGTATGATCCAGGGAGGAAATAAAATGGTGAGTTTTCCCAGTTGGCAAAACAATATCATATTCTACAAGCTGCATGCAGCCTAATCTAGCCAAAATATCCCCATAAACTTGCACACTTGCACGATAACATGATTCTAGCATTTGCTACTGTATAGAAAGGAGAGAAAGATTCCTCCTTTTTTATGAAACCTGGCCAGCTGCCATTGTCTTCTTACCCAGCTGTTGAGTCTTCCTGATACAACATGAGAGACCTGTTCCTGTCTGCATGCCAGTTCCATCCTTCTCAAGAACCTGCAACACATCTTGTCCTTCAAAGGAATACACACGTGTAGTGCACTCACACAAACAAACTGGGTGTGTAGCCATTGTGTATGAGCAAAAACATGAATTCCATGACCTTGTACTGTATACGCCTATATGATAAACCCTTTTCACAAACACACACACACACACATACACACAATCACACACTCAAAAATCCTTGGGGTGATCATTTATCATTTGGAGAGGAATCTACAGTCATGCTCTTTACGCTGAAGGCTTGGACTTAAGGCATTCCTCTGGAAATTTATGTCCAAACAGCTGTGGTCTCATCCGCCTCCGTATGGACCTAAAAGACAACGCTGTCCCGAGAATTATGAGGGGGATCCAATCCATTACACACCTCCAGTCAATTCTCAACATGCATATATGCACATGTAAGCCATTTTCTGTGTGTCTTTGTACATCCCTTAGCATGTGTAACGGTGAGCATTTCCCTGCTTTCACACCGTGCTTGCAGCTGCCTGACTCCCTCCGTGTGTGTACGTGCTTGTGTGCATGTGCACGTGTGCGTGTGTGTAAAGGATTCAGAGATGGTTTTGCGCTCGGATCTTTGATGAATGAACGGTTCGCCTCCAGCTTTATGCATCAGAAGCCCATGGTTTAAAAGGGAAAAGCCCTGATTTCACATTGCGGCCATATGGACTGATATGCTTTCCTCTTAAAACGAGATCCACGCCAGAGGTAAACACCGGGCCACAGTAATAGATGAGGTCTTCAAATGGCCTCAGAGTCTGCAGCACAGAGTGACATCATCGTAAAGCTGGTCCGCACCTGGAAAACAGTGATGAACTTTTTAATATGGATGTTTAATTGCCACAAAGTTATTTATGCATTAGGAGGTAATTGCAAGCAATTTCCTATTTCACATTAACACACATTAAAACGTTGGAGCTACTCAGTAACCACAATCAGATGCAACTTTGAGAAAAAGGTCAGCATTTACTCACAAAAGACAATCAGTCCTCATGATTTAAACCTGTAACTTTCCTTGCCCAAGCTTGATACTCTAATATAAGTATGTGTTTTCATTTCTAATAGTTCATTTAAGCCTGATAGATGTCGGGCCAACCCTAACTCATTCACTGAGGAGTTTTACTGTGTATTTTTTCCCCCCTCTGTAGATTAAACACACTGGCAGGAGTAAGGTAAAATGTACAGAATGAAAACTCAATGAAGTGTGATGATGATGTGATGTGTTTAGCAAGGACAGTTCAAGGCCTTGCTCCGTGCATTTTTTCAGTATGCCATCACCTTACTGCCAAACCCCACTGGGAGGTACAGTAGTGTGAGGGAAAGAAGGAGAGAGGTAAAGGATCTTAGAGAAGCTGAAATAAGAAGCAGCACATTGTAGAAATGTAGGTGGATTAAAAAAGGAGGAAGGCCAATAAAATCTTGCTAATGTGTGAAATTGATCCATAACCACCTGCACATTATCTGTATCTAGCTTAAACAAAAAAATAATCTAACCAAGTTTCTGTTGGACACCCTGGTGGTCTGAGCTTCAGTCTCACCTGCTGACTGTTGAAAAAAGTCATTTGTTCCAGTGCTGCAGGGTGAGGGGGAAAATAAAGAAAACATTGTTATCATGATTAATCAGCAGCTCTGTCAGCAGGGCCAAGGTGAATTGAAAGTGGCACAAATGACTGCATAAAATTCCTGGTGTCAGACAGAATAAAGCTGCAACGTCTGTCCTTCACTCACTCTGTTTAACACACTTATTCTAAGCTCATTCCTTCATAATATCTCATCCCTGCCTGCATTGTAAGCTGCAATCAAATTGTTTTAAGTCTGAGGTGGATTTGATTTGATTTGATTTGATAGATTTGAAAATCATAAAACACTACCCAGACAGAGGATTACCTGCTATAAATAAGGTTGATTAAGTTTCGTCTCACTGAACTTTACGAAGCTCTATTTATTTCTACTTGAAAAATATAGTAACAAAAAAGTAAAGCAATTTAACAACCAGCTTATTCAAGTGAACAAAATTTTATTTACACTCTGACCTATGTTAACTGTCTACATCTGGACTGGATAAAGTTGCAACTCAATCTGCAGTCAAAGACCATGTGATCCATGATGTGAGATTATTTTTTCAAATTCAGGTTCTAAGGTCAAGAATCAGCTCTAATCCTCAAAGATTTTGGTTTTTTCTGTCTAACCGATGTGTCGCTGAAGCAAAACGGTAGCAGCATTGTACCTTTTGTAGCAACTAGAAATGGGGTGAAAACCTCGAAATGTCTGCAAAGACACAGTTTCACTGAAACATTATCTGATTTGATGTGCAAACATCGTGATTATACAGGTGAAAAGCCAATTTAGTGAGTAAATGGATATGCTGGATTTCTTGGATTTTAGCATTCTGTAAGTATAGAACACAAACTACAACAAGAGCTGTTTAACCGTGACGTATTTTCGTCATTATCTTAGTCCAAGTATGTTTACAGCATCTGCTTAGTGACAATTTACTTCAAATGATGTGATTTGCCCAAATGTCTTAAACCTATTTGGTGCTCTAGGCAGGTTAATGCAGTCTGGTGTGGGCACGCTGCATCCTTTTAGGAGAGAGAAGTCTGTTTCTACCTTCACGTTGCCTGAGGAGCTCATTTGGTCTGATGCCTTTCACTCCACATAATATAAACTTCCTCACCACAAGCTGCTCACAAACAGCATAAATAAACAACTTTGGGACAAACCCGGGTTTGGATCTTGTTAGGGCGCACAATTTCAATGTGAGTTTGTTTGTTCAAATTTGCTCGCACAGTGACCTAACTCCTTTACAGTGAGCACATGTGTGGAAGAGGGCATCGGAAGGCGAACGTTACAGGAGGAGGAAGGGGAGGGGAGTGGAAAAATACATATTTTTCCAATATGCAGACTGGGCTGTTCATCAGGCAAAGTTTGACACGTCTTTGAACAGAGTTAGAAACAACAACTCGGTGGAAAAAGTAAGAGGATGGAGCAGGGTGGGTTGGCTAAACAAATGTCATTTTTACACAGTGCTGCAGGGAGGATGAGAAAAGGAGGGATGATGAAAAGAATGAAAAGATACATTCCTGAGTATCTAACTCACTGCCTCACTATTTCCTGGGCTTGATTAGAGGGATGCAGTGACTTGTGGGAACATTAAGATTAAGATCTCGGCTGTCTAGAGGGAATTACAAAAAGGAAGCTATATGGATGTTTTTATCAAAAGTGACATAGGTTTTTATAAAAGGAAGTCTCATTATGGTCTATGCTTATTATGGTCTGTTGCAGCCATGAGGCTACAGTAGTGTAATGTTTACACAGGCCATGTTGAACAACATAAGAGTCTGTCTAAATGGCTACCAGGAATTAAATAATGCTCTGATTTGTAATGGTTGAATATACAATTCTAACTAGTTTACGAAAGGAAACCTCAGCTTTTTGCACACTTCTGTAGATCTGTAGATCATGTAGATAATCATATGGCTTACAGTTCAGAATATAACAGCTCTGCAAAATTTATAGTGATACTTTGACGTTATATCAACTGCATGAACATATGCTTACGCCGATTATGTGTAATTATCACTGACGATTTCACTGTCAAAGAACACAAACACATCTGAACAGCCCACATGCAGAGTGGTTACTGAGATGCTTCTAATTCATGTAGATAGTCAGATATAGATATAGATAGGAAGCTAGATGACAGTGAAAAACACCTTATCACATACCCAGAATAGCATAGCTGTAAAAATATCAGTACAAACTGGTGGAATTAGACATATACTGCAGCCACAGTTCTTGTTATGTAGTGTGCGTTTTGTTAGGTGTATAGTGAAACCATATGCTCCAAATTGTCCAGTTAAGTTCAACCTGTGCAACCGCAACAATGATTTTGTGAAAGATGGTCTACAATTAACCACTGTGACATCATATCAAGAAAAGCACAGGTGTTACTTTACATTAATGGCAGCTCAGCTCTAGTTAACTAATACAAAAACCCTGAAGTCAAAGCAACTAAGTTGAATTCAGCTTTGCTTCACTTTATTTACACCTGAGCTTTTCCCACTGTCACATATCATTTGTGACCAACACCTGCTGGGAAAAGTTGGAAGGTTGCACTAAATATTTCTATAGAAGAAATGACCAATAATCAAATGTGTTTCTAGTGCACCGGGAATCAACAGGAAACAAACTATGAAAACAGAAAAACTAAAGCATCTTGTTTGATTAGTATATTTAGGAAAAAGTTACGATGGAAAGAAATACACCCCAAAACGTTTATCAGTACAATGTCTGAAACAAGGCATATGTGTAATAACATGCTTCCAAGATTCACAGAATCATTTTCAACATCTAAACATTACAATTGCTCCTTTGTCTAAAAGAAGGAACCATGAAAACTTAAATGACATTTCATTACCTGTGTGGACCAAATACATTTTTACTAAACAAAACTGTTGTTCTTGCTATTTTTCACAACTCAGAGATGAACACTGGAAAAACATTACAGCATCGTGTCCATTGAATTCCAGAGCAGTCGTCAGCATCATTGTCCACAAATGTTCAGATGCTTCAGAATACTGTGTTGTAAGTGGCAGTTAGTCTTTTTTTCTTGTGCAACCAGTAACATTAGCTGACTACTTCAGGTCAACAGCAACCAATGATTGACTCTAAGCTATAATCTTTACTGGAAACCAACCAAGACAAACACCCAGGTGTATTTTTAACTCAGCGTTTGCTGCTCCAGAAGGTGATGATGATTGCAATGCCACCAGATTCCTTTCCTTCATCTCTGCTTTGGACGCTTTGACTGCGGGGCGTCAGATGCTGCATCTGCTGCTTTCTTGGATGCTGCTTTTTTTCTAGAATTTGTTTCCTCTGAATCATAGAGAGCATTTCTGACAAAGCGTGCAGCCGCCCCCTTATCTAGACGAGCAGCTTTCTTCTTGTCAGTGATCTCCTTCACTCTGTTCATGTACGTCCTTATTCGCTCCTGAACAACAGAGTGTTTTACAGAAAAATTAGACAGTGTACACAAATAGAGAAAATATATTATTAAAAACAGCACAGAGACAACACACAGTACTTACCAATTCCTGTTTAATTCCATGTTCTCTGGGATTTACTCCTTGCGTTACCAAATACACTATAAAGGAGAGAAAAAAAATAAGAACATTTAAATTAAATAGAAATTTTAAATGAAGGAAGACTGAATACAGGTTTTGCTGGGATACATTCCTAGGAAAAAAGGCTTGGATTTTAATATCTCACAATAATACATAAAAGAAAATATTCCTGAAACTTAAAGGATGTGTTATTACCATGAGAATAATCAGTATAAAACTGTGACACTTACTCCAAAATAATGAATTGAGGGTGTAGGCAGACATCAGATCCAGCTTAGCTTGATCCAAAGGATCCAGCTGTTGATAAAACAAAAAAACTTGTTTAATAAAGATGAACGAAGTATAAAAATTAGCTAAACTGAAGTAAAAAGTGGATTAATGTGCACTAATACCAGGGTGATCTAATGAGCATCATTCTTACGAGTTTACTGCATATGCCCTGTACAATGTTACTATACAAAGTTACGGATTAGAATATAATAATAATAATAATAATAATACTAAGAAGAAGAAGAAGAAGAAGTAGTGATACTTTATCGATCCTCTTGGGGAAATTCTTTGCGGAAAAGTTCGGGGTTCAGTGTCTTGTCCAGGGACACTTTGACATGTGGCCAGGAATCGTGGAGGGACCGGGAAATAAACCACCAACCTTGGAGTTCAAATTGACAACTGCCCTACCTATTGCGCCAATGTATGTGTAATGGTTTGCCGGTCTAAATGTGTTAAACCTGAGATAGACCGGTTACCCCCTGTGAGATGGGGCAGCCTCCTGCAAGCCTTAGCAGGACTGAGATGGACAACAGTCTCTTATGGTGGTACTGTGTCTTACACAGCCAAATGTGTTTGTGTTGACAATCTGACAACTTGCCAGTGATGTACACTAGTGTGAACACCACATATCCTCCGTAAAAAGGTCTTCAGCCTACCTTTTGCAGCAGGTCGTTTCTAGGCATCGACATCA
>JAUBNQ010000007.1:17589131-17600303 GCA_032353495.1 Ctenopoma kingsleyae | reverse complement strand
GCCTGTCATGCTGTAGGAATGTTCACACAAATTTTAGCACACTTGTCACGTTTTACTTTAGTCACAAACTCAAATCTAACCGCTGAACTTTATATTTTATTCAGGGTGTTTTATGAATGTTTTTTTGTTTGACATAACACTCTCACCTTCTTTTTACAGGACGCTCTGGCTCTCATCAGATTAGATGAGCTTTTCCTAGAAAGCTTTGATGTTGCAGATGGTAAGATTGCACAACTATGGTACTTTTGTCTGCTCTCAAATCAAACAGCATTGCTGCTGGAAATAAAATCAATGTCCAGTGTGCTCATGTCTATCTCACTGTCTGTCTGTGCAGTGAAACCTCTGAAGGGAGACCACTTATCAAGAGCCATTGGAAGAATAGCAGGAAAGGGAGGAAAAACAAAATTCACAATTGAAAATGTCACAAAGACTCGTATTGTGCTTGCAGAGACGTGAGTATCCTAAATTCTTCCAGCACCAAGTTTTTAATGAGTTAAAGCTGTGTCTTCACACTTAGGCACTTAAATTAGACTTCTTCTTTTCCTTTTGTTTTAAGTTCTGTTTTAAGTAAATAAAGTGGATATCATTGTGTTATAGATTAATGTGCCCCACAGTATTGACTGTGATTGACAGATTTTGACCCAATGCAGAGTGGTTGGTGTACTGCTGTGATGTGTGTTCTAGTTGCTTAGCCACAGAGAAATGCCTAATTCATAGTTTCTTTTGACTGAAATATTTGCTGCTGTTTTGTCTTTAAACAGGAAAATTCACATATTAGGGTCTTTCCAGAATATCAAGATGGCCCGGACAGCAATATGTAACTTAATCTTAGGTAAAAAGGACATTGTTTTAATAGTTTATCATATGGTTGATGTCATACTTTGAATTCACATGGAGTGCTGAATGATGACCTTTTAAACCCTTTGCCCCCACAGGAAGTCCACCTTCAAAGGTCTATGGTAACATCAGGGTGGTGGCCAGCAGGGCTGCAGAGAGATTCTAAAGTGTATTTATCTCTTCCTCCATTTGGCTGATCGAGTTCCCACTTTGATCTGTAATGAGTCAGAACTGTTGGCTGCCTTTTGGACTGACACCTCAGGTCCTGCAGTAACGGCCTCAGGTTTCTGGCAGCCACCTGACCTTTACCACATATGAGGGGGAAAAACCCATTTGACATCTACAGAAACAGAATACATACTATATCTGAGAATATGTTTGTATAAATAAAAGAATCTCCATCAAAGATTAAGTTCAGGTTTTTGTCCATTCTCTAATTTGTTAGTACTGAGAGATGACTAAATGCTGGCAGTAGTTCTGATCAGTCAGAACAAAAAGTGGCAGAAGTGCACAAAGTAAAACTGTATGTACTTGCCTAAAGTCGAACACAATATATGTAAAATATTAAGTACATGGCTTTGAAATTTAGTTGAAATACTCCATTATAAAAGTTACTGGTGATACTGTTAATTTTCTTGTTGAGTTCAGATAAGTAATCACATCAAAATATTACTGGATTATAAGTAAGTTAACATCACTAATATTGCAGTAAGTAAAGGTGGGATTCATTTTAACATGTACTGCCAGATGATCCATAATACAAGTCAAGTGAAAAGAGAAATGTATAGGTGTGATAGAGACAAAATCTTTTACTTTCAACATTTCAAAGTTTATTTAAATTTTATTTAATTTCATACAGTATCAAGTTTCCAACAGTCCCACAGCATAAGATGCAGCATGCAGAAAAAAAGAAAAAAAAAGGTTCTCAAACTTAAATCTTTTCAGATATCCCACACAAACTAAAAAGAATCCAGAGTCCCTCAGAGAAAAAAATAGCACTTACAAACTAAAGCGCGGTCTGAACTATACAGAGAACAGAGAGCCAGAACTGCATTTAACAAATACTTATATACAAAAAAAAGAAAAAAGTAAAATTTTTCCCCTTTAAGCTGAGTACAGTGTGTGGCAGTTTGAGACAGAATCAGATATGCAACTTTTACTGGAATAGAAGCATCTCGCTGACCTGGGTAAAATACAAAAAGTTACATGTAGTTCAGTTCATTTGGATTACCTCTCATAATATGTGTACATTTACCAACGTTTGGCAACATCCATATTGTATACCGTTAAATTCTTAAATATATTAACATCACCATCCATGTGTAAACAAGAGGATTATTTGAAAAAAATTGATCTACATGCACAACAAAAAAAATATTTCCATGTCATGCAAGCACAGGGAGGCCCAAGCCGTGCAGAGCTTTGGGATAAGGGACCAGCAGAGCACTCCAGATTCACATCTCTGACTGAAAACTCCTGTTCAAACCAGCAGTCGGGCTCCACAGCAAAACAAAAAGCTATCCCGATGCCATGTATCATAGGAAGTGTTTTCCCCTTCGAAGTTAGAATTTGGTTGAATTTATGTTTTAATACCCACTAGTTTTGGCATTAGTGGGTGGGAGGGGGAGAAAATTTGGTGAGTATGACATTTAAAAAAAAGAAGTGGGAGAAGAAGCCAACTTTTGAAATGTACACCCCCCACCCCCCACAAAAAAAAACACCCTACAATATATAATCTATTCCATTGCACACCGATCATGCCAATGTGTTAAGATTTTAAGTGTTTGTGTCGCTTCAAAGAAAACTCTGACCCGTCCTGCGCTGTACTGAGAAAGGTAAGCACTCAGAAGGGCTCATGTAAAGCAGAGGCTAAGCCTTCTCCTTTTGCTGTTAAAGATGAGCACACATTGATTACCTAATATACACATATTGGTTAGAAAAAAAACGCTGCCTGCAGATAAGTCTCTTAAATTGCTATGTACTCGCACAAACCGTATAGAATCTCACCACTGTGCATTCCCAAACCATTCCTTTTAGTTGTTAACCAATTTCATCCAGCCTTACTAACATAAGTCTTTAGATTTTTAATTATTCCATAGTGTGTCTGTGTGAAAGCAGAGCTGTTCTTTGCGTTGGAGATTGTCTTATGGCTGCACACTGCTGAATGCAAAATGTGTAGAGTAAACCATGTATCAGTTTGCAGCCACAAATTATTTTGGAAAGACATTTTCTTGGCATTAATTTATCTAGCTACAGTTTCTTGACAGGAAACAAATAAAATCTCCAACAGTATAAACACATTCTTAAGTATAAATAAAACTATCTTATTACAAAAACAAATGCTTTGCCAAGAGTGACTGGAAGCTTTCCTGTTCTAATTGAAACTGTTGTGTTTGAAGGTAAAAAGAAGGACAAACGGTACATCTGAAGTTTAGTTTTGTATCTAATACAACGTGTAGTTGGAAATGTCCCCAGCCAGTTTGTCTGGCATGAACGACAGCGGTGGTGATGGCTAATAACTTGGACTGGTTTCTGGATATGTTCTGGTTGGCACTTAATACCCTACTTTCTAGTTGCACTGTAAGTCAAGTGTTAATATGCTATACACTTCCCCTCATGAGACAACCATAGATATACTTGTTTTTTTCTTCTTTATAAAAAGACAAGAACAAAAAATAAATATCAAAAATAACAATTAACAAAAAAAAAAAGAAAAGAATGAAATATGAACAAGCCAACCAGCCTCTTCACTGTGCCCCCTTCCCCCTCCCCCATCCAACATCAGAGATGCTCTTGAAGTTGACAGTAGATGTCCTTCACTCTCTTAAAGTGCTACGACCAGGTTATTGAGAGGCTTTACAGTTCAGTAACACTTCAAAGTTGGCTTCATGAGGCCTGTGGTTTCTGAAAGAAAAGGTGGCTTCACTGAAAGACGGAGAGAGAGAGAGAAGAGAGAGAAGAGAAAGAATACTTCCATTGAGTTACAGAGAGCGTTTTGCCAGACGTCTTGAGCAGATCTTCAGAGATGGTGGAGAAAAGCAAGTGTTGCGGAGGAAGGAGGCGATTCAGTGAGCAGAGGAGCGCTCACACGTCCACCACCATCTTTTTGTGTATATCGAGACCACCGACAACCTGAGGAGATGAGCGAGAGGGAAGCAAAAGAAAATATGTTAATTGATCCAACGCTTTTACAGCCAGTGATGGTAAACGTCACAGAAGGAAAAACAGGTGTAAATAACCAAGGCACACAACATCACATTGCTTCAGTTTCAGGATCCTGTACATACACTTAATTGACAGATATGTTTTACCACCTAAATGCGTCATAGTAGGAGCTATAAATACTGCTACCAGGTTTTTGTTTTTTTTTTTACAAAATCTATTTTTATATCCACGTCTTATTTTTACACCCTCTTTGTTGCACCTCCTTTCACACTACAGCGTTCAGATCAGGACTGCTATGATCAAAAGTGAAATCATCTCCGTGTCCTCATTGAAGTCCTTTAAGTGTTTGAGCAGTGGCACTTTGTTGAGGGGAAAAAAAAAGAAAAAAGGATCTAATATTCTTCTGCGCCATCCTGAAAATACACTCCCACTAGGATGAGAGCCTTTTTAGTTCAAGGCTCCGGAGATTCAGCCGTCAAATGTGGGCCTTGTATCTGTCAGAGTTAGAACTGATGCCTTTCAGTTCAGAAAATATCTCAGAGCAAAGCAGGATCCACTGGGGTCCAACAAAAGAGACGTTAATGCTAAGTGAGTTAAACAGGACTTGGCTTGCCTCTTCGATCTTAACTTAGATAAATAAGACTGTATGTCCTATTTTTTTTATAAGTGTAAGTCCACAATTTAAAATCAGTGCAACACTTATAGTATGCAGTCTCATATTAGTTCATCTATTGATGGCGATCAACACCTTCACACACACATCACTCAAGAAACAAGTGAATCCAAAACCTTGTAATTTAAATAATCTAAACTGGGTCTTTCTCCGGTTTTACAAATGCTTGTGTACTACAAGTATTCCTGTTCACCTCGTGAAGCAGGTTTGTACTATACGGGTGTGTTTAGTGGTTGAAGCAATTTATAGGGTTTTTCTCCCTAATTTTGCAGTGATCATCTCACTGCAGTGATACAGTAGAGCTGCTATACCCTTAGTTTAAAGAAACAAACCTCTAGCTTTGTGCCTTTATATCTGATTTATTTCCCCTTAAATAACTAACTCAGTATTTTAGTATCAGCACCATATTTCAACAGAAATCATGAAATTGAAGCCCCATGCTGTCGTGCTGTGAGCAAAAAGCTGTTGTGTTTCTAGGGTTTTCTGTTCCTTTGACATTTGGCTTCACCACAACAGGCTGCCTCAGCAGAAATGTCACCCCACCAAAATACCCCAGGAGGGTCAACTTACTGCACAGAACTCTTCAAAAGATATCCTGCCATCTCCATCCTTATCTGCGTTAATAATGGTCTTGTCCACAATCTGCTGGAGCTGCGTGTCCTTCAGGTTGTTGCCTACCATCATCTTTAGCACCTGAAAGAGCTCGCCGTTGGAAATATAGCCGTCCTTGTCCATGTCGTAGATCCTGAAAGCGACTGTGGTGCATGGTGTGGCAATAGAGAAGGGAGGAACAGAAGCAGGGGTAGACATGAGTGTAAGTTAGTTACACAGCTACATCTACAGAACATGAAAATATTACTTGTTTTGATCAACCTCAGATGGTCACTGACTTGTAAGGTTGACCCATATCTCCTTGAGCATACCAAATATGTCTTGCCTGGCTCCAGACACACTGACTCCATTACAAGCAGAGCTAGCTCAAATTTCTTTCTGTCTTATTGTTTCAAATGGTTGACTGGCTTCAAGCTGGAATCTTGAAACGGGACAACTCTGGAATCTGGCATTTCCACATAAAGAAATCGAGCACGAGGAATAATCAGTTCTGATATGTTTTTTTTTTTGCTAGGTTTTAATAGGCCAAAAAAACGAGTACACTGCTCAACATTTGCAGTTTTCTCTCCAGGGGAGCATTTTGGTTTCGTCAGTAAAGCAAGGTGAGACAAACAGAACAGGGGGCGACACAGGAGACAAAACCCCAGCAGGTTTAACTCCCAAAGCAGCAAAACAAGCAGATGCATTTGGGGGTGAGACACTGATCCAGCAGCGTTACCTCTGGCCACATGGGGTTTACTTACATCGAAGTTTCTGTTCTTTGTCCCCCTTGACGCTGAACTGTGAGACTCCCTCAATAAACTCTGAGAGAAAACAGAAGACAATAACAATCAGTGCTCATTATACTTAGATGCTGAGATTAGGTTATTTTTAATACTGCATTGTAGATAAACTTCTACGTTAGTTACACTATGTATTTGTAACCTTGGCAAACTTTAAGTGTGTTTCTGTGTCATGTATTCAGTTCAGATAGTGGATTTGTTTCACCACTGAGCAGTGACACGGACCCTTATTACAGCACAGATACAATAATACAGTGTTAACATGAACATGAACATGAACAAGATGTAAGCATGATATCCCCCATCAAAATTGACATCATTTTGTCCCCTGTGAATAAGTGCTGACCTCCTATTCTATAGATACACTGCTCTTGTCAATTTTAAACTTGTACCTATACTGGGCTCTATATCTGATGCAGCTGTTCCCTTTTTCCCCACCACTAAGCGTGGTGTATATTTGCAGGGAGACACAACATTAGAGCCTTAATAAAACCATTTCAAGCTTACACAGACAATCACAGACCAGAATAAACCTGTAAAATCACATGCCCACACTGGAAGAATATATTGCATACCTTTAAAGTCCACCTCTCCATTCCCATCTGTGTCAAATATGTCAATAACCCTCTGCACCAGCGGGTTCTGTTGCAGCTCGGGCAGTGACATAAACTCCTCCACGCTGAGAGAGCCAGAGTTATCTAGGTCGAGTTTCTTAAACCTCTTCCCTAGCCTCTTAATCTCATCAGCATCGACTGCACAAAGAGAAACACAAAGAGAGACAGAAGAAGATATAGATGAGACATTTTCATTTTCTTTGTAGACATTCAGTTGACATTCTTGTCCAATACCCAGGATCAGATCAGAGTCTTGAAAGCCTCCAAAACTCAGCTGCAACATAGGGAACAAATACTAGGATGTAAAGAAAAAGATAAAGAGCATGCACAACACTGTAATCCAGCATACATAATCACATACACAAGGCAAGAAGATATTTAGGCAAAATATAAATATCCTTGCCAACACCTGCGTGAACTGTAGTCATAAATTTTAGTAGCCACAACTTGCAACTAGGTCAAGGACACCTTCCGGCCTGCACAGGCCTTAGTTAACCGCTTCAAGCTGCAGACCCACATTAACCACAGTACATTTTGTTCTGCTCTTCTACAGAGAGACCTCAAATGAGTTCAATGATATGAAAAAAACAAACCGTCCAGTTGCTAGATTGTAAATATTATATTCAGCCAACTCTGGCAGAGAAATCAGAGCTGAGGAGAAAAGGTGTGGGAGAGGCAGTGAGAGTAATTAGTCGAAAGAGAAAAAGACAAATACATAGCTATAACTTTGGCAAACTTACAGCCTTTGTGGTCTACTGGTGCTTTTTTATCAGAGGGACCCTGGATCTTTCGTTCCCCTGCCATCAGAAACGGCCTCAACTCTCTGCCCAGTGTACTGAACAGTGGCAAGAAGTAATCCAGAAGCAATAACAAAGCCAGTTATTAATTACTATATAAGCTCATTCACATATAGTCACATGATCCCATTGGCCAACCACAAACTACTACTTCACCTGCTTTTCTTCTGATGTTTTATTTACAGGTTTACTGACCTCCATGATGACAGCCAGTTCAGCTAAAGATAAAACTAACATAAAAAAAAGGTGCAATGTAAACTATGAGGGCACATGAGCCCAGAGGGGAAAAATATACAACACAGGCTCCCGAAGCTAAAGTTTGACAGAAAAAAAAAGCAAAACTGTAACCACAGGACGTACTTATGTTTTCCCAAATGGCAAATAAACACACCACGAGTGGTAGATTAAAGAAAACCCTAAATAAATTAAGAAATAACAAATGCTGTGGTCTTCACAGACAGCAACTCTCAAAACAGCTGAACACCCATGGTAGACTGAGAATAAATGTAGTAGATGTACTCCCCACCACCCTCATAACACCAAATAAGGGAATTTCTTAAAGTGATAAAACCAATCAAAAAACAAATCCATCCATCATATTCACACTGATACAATCAGGGGAACATACAGTATACACGTTAAGACCAACACTCCACGTTGAAGAAACTGGATGTTATCCCATCATTCTCTCTTATTATATGATACAAAAAGTGAGAGCCAGAGAGAGTGAGAGGGGAGTGGGTTGTGTTTGGGGTTTTCAGATATGCTGTTCTACATCAGCTCGATGACTAATCAGTGTGTGGTTGAGAAGTAGAAGAGAAATGAGAGCGTGACAAAGAAAAAATAACAAACAATAATGCCATTAACCAATTAGGCGGTCTACAGAAAATTAACCAGCATTGATTATTGACAATTCATTTTAGAAACCAGAGAATTTATTGAGAAAATCATTTTTAGAGGATGAATCAACAATGACAGTGACTGGTAGTGACTGGCAGACCTAGAATAAATATTGTACAGTAGGAATACTTCAGAATGACTTATGACTTGGTTCTACCTTACATTAAGCAGCATTAACTAATGAGCTGGTTTGCAAAAAAACATGGATGCACCTTAATAAACCTGTGCAGCAGGAAAAAAGTTTCAGAATACAATGAATCTTTGTTATACTGGTCATGTTTTTTTCCATGATTTATATTTAGGTATAAAGTAAGATTTAAAACTAATGAGAGGTCACTGGTTTCCTGCCTTGTTTCTATGTTCCTGGCAACTCCTGATACACGGTGACTCTGCACACAAGTACAAACACCGATATAAAGCACAGGGTGTTAATGTCCACTAGGTGCGAGTTATCAGAGCCGAACACATGGCTGCTTGTGGCACAAAACACTTCTTTATCAGCAGCCTCCCGTTTCCTGTTCACAGCAGATGACACCAGCGTGGCTCATAATAGTTCAGCCCATGTCTCGTAACTCTTTGCTACAGATACCACACTGGGTTTAGTGCCAAAAATCAAAGCTATATCCAGGTAGCTTTGGCACAGATAGATAAGGCCTGTAATTTTTTGGTTAATGTGTGGGTATAAATCAATTTGCAATTCAGGGTTCAGTATTTCCAGCTACACTTCCTGCAGCTATCACAAACACCCCACATTCTCTAAGTGGGTGTAAAACCAATGGCAGTCAACAACCGAGAGGGCAGCCCTCCCTTTCTCGCCAATAACCGTGTAATTACAAAGCATTTGTCAACAAATAATGGCATGCCATTTTCAGAACTGACTAATGAGAGGACAGAAAATAACCCAGGTACTCGAGTATGAAGAGTTCAAACTGAATCACTTCAATGGGTCAAATGGCTTAAAAAAAAAAAAGTTTTGTACTATTAGTGAAAATTATATTGTATTTGATTTATTTTTACATGTTTTTATATAGCAAATGACAATGATAACTGTGACTATGATAGCTACTGCCCTACAAATGTGTATAAACAAATCATTCTGTAAGACCCATGAACTGTAACTCTCCATCAAACTGCAAATGTTAATATTAATATCTCAAAACAGTTCCCTCTAAGACCAAGTTCCTTTTTTTGGGTCAGTGTCAGGTCAGTGGAATATGTAGGAGTACAGATGAAAAATCACTCTGACATTTAAAGCACATAACAAACTTTGGTGCAGTCACTGAAAAGGGAACATGTGAACACTTTGCCCAGATCCCTTCTTGCTGCCTGGAGCTGCCAAGTGAGTAGGTACATGTATTATTCATACTAGCAAGGACAACAGCTTTCTCACAGTCTGAGTCCCCTTCCCGGTCTCGAACCAACAAGTCCCACGTCTGCCAGCATCACAGACAGAAGTGGCCCCCGAGCTGAACCAAATAAAACTCATGATTAAGACAACAGATGCAGTACTTTAAAGGCAGCAGCTAATTTAACTGATCTATTCAACATACGGCTCTTTCAGACAACTGTTATAGTCAAGAAATAGATACAGTCATCACAAAAATGTAATCATAGCTGGAGGTGTATTGCATAAAAAATAAGAAATAAATTTCATTCAAGTATAATTATTTCATGCTCTTAGGCAAACTTTTGTGAGTACAGCAAAATACAGTAAAGTTTCAGAGCAGGAGACCTGAGCTTCTCAAGCTTTACATGCACTGACTGCCATCCATGACAGTAACAGAAAACTGTGCAACAATTAAGCTCCTTGTGAGCCTCAGTTTGCTCACAAGAAAAAGATCTAAATCAAATAAAGTGGAACAAAGCGTCACTGTATTTAGAAGACAGCTGTATTCATGCCTGATGGAGCCAGAGAGGCTAGATAAGAGAAGCTATTTTTAATATCAAAAATACTTGTACATGCAGTTACAGACAAAAATGAAAAGTGCTGTTGCAGAAATAGAGAATGAGACCAAGTGAAAAGGTTTCTTTCCTTTTTTTTTTTAAGTTTTGATGTTAAAGTTCTAAAACAGCTGGGATAAAACCTGGAAAATGTATTGCCCCTGCTGATTGCCAGCTTCCTCCATGACCTTTGCATGCAGAAGAGTAGGAGATGGACATGGTTTTAAACTGAGCGTGCCTAACGCTGCTCACATAGCCTGTATGTTTGAGCATTTGGCAGCTAATGTGGGAAATGTTGTAAACTGACACTCAAATGCACACCTCCCAAATCGCTACTTAGAACATGGATGAAGGTACAGTAGGGCTGCAAGTTTATGAAGGAGTTAGCGCAACCACTCTCATCTAAGATATATTCTATCATAATCATAATTTTGTACTGTAATTTTTTTCCCCATACTGAATATTCCCTTGAGTGCATGATTCAGCAATAAAAATTTTAATGTTTTCCTTTAATGATATAGAGCAACGCCGTATAGACCAAAAATAATTATGAAATCATCCAAGGATGGATTTTTCATTTAATGGAGCTCAAGGGAAAATGACAAAAACACTTTTCTGTGAGAGCTGCACAGTCATAGAGGCTCCTCACACTGCTATACTAATAAGCAGCTCTGAGGGAGACCCAATGTAACTGTGAGATGATTATGATAATCTCATTTATTCCACCGCAAAGCACATTGCACACACGCACACACACTTTCATAAACACTGTATGCACCTTCAACTGTGTTACTAGGCAACTGGAACCCGTTAGCCCCCCAAAGTAGCCCACATACACATACACACACACA
>JAUBNQ010000007.1:17567745-17589031 GCA_032353495.1 Ctenopoma kingsleyae | reverse complement strand
TTGTAGCTCCACAAACACACAGGATGATGTGTGAGGGTGGGTAAACATGTTACATGCACAGCTCAGTAATTATGTGTGTATATGTTTGACACATAACACTGTGGCAATTAGCATAATGAGATTTTACTGAGCCAATGAGGTTGTAGTCTAGAGAACATATCAGAAGGCAAGGTGAAAAAAAAAGAAAAAGGCAAACACCTTCTCTCTGTTACTCCCCTAATGTTTGTGATTTGGGCTACTAGCAAGAGGAGGCGATACAGCGGAGTTTGTGAGAGCTCCAACACTGGGTGCATTAGTCTGATTGCTCTGATAATGTACTCATCCTGCATGGACCAAACAGACGACGAAGTGGGGCACCGTGCTGATGGTGTATATTTATAGCTGTGCCGTCATCAGAAAACCCCCAACTTACCCTGCGACCCCCCACTGGCAGAGACTCTGGCTCCCGCCCTCAGGGAAACCCCTAGCAACAAGGAACTCCAGCGAGCTGCCTGTTTATATTGAGCGGCTGGAGACAGGCCTGCAAACGTTTCAGGCTCGCTGCTATGTTTCTCTGTGAGAGCTTGATGTGTTGAGGGGGTTGTGTGTGTGTGTGTGTGTGTGTGTCTGTGTGGAGAGGGTGAAGAGAGTGGAGGAACAGAGTGGGTGCGTGCATGTGTGCCTGCACTTAAGCATAGTGTGTAGAATATACATGTCTGTGTGTGTAGGTGTGTGTTTGTGTGTCTAATTATGCACGCTCCTACAAGTAGGCCATTAAATTTTGCCTGATCTAAAGTCGCAAAAGCCAACAGTGGTGCACTGACAAGAGGATACAGACCAAATTCATTGTCAAGCACAGAATAATAACTGTATTTCCCAATGCGCCTGACCAAGGTAATTCTTGCAGACAAACCTCACACCTTATGTTATTCTTAAGGTCAAGAAGCGGTGTGATGGCAGGTAGAGGTGAGTGAGCGTTAGACTGTGTGGGTTGACATCTCATTGAGAGTTCTAAGTTTGAGGTGCAGCAGGGTGAATCTATCTGCCCAGCAGGCCAGGGCTAATTTCTTCACAGCCAATGCCTGTCCAAGCACTTGATGAACTGAACAGCTGCTCTGTCGGTGTGGAGTGAGAAAGAGAGGGAGAAAGCTAAAGTGAGACCAAGAGCGAAGGAGTGGGACAACAACAACAACAACAACAAAAAAAAATCAAAGAAAGAAAGTAGAAGACAGGAGAGTGTACCTTTTGTTTGGTAAACTAAAAAGGTCAAAGTTACAACTGATTAGTTTGATACTGCAGAAAAAATACTGTCTATCACTATTTAAATAAGTGAGTTGATGCATTAGAAGTTATTTGCATTCATGACTTTATACTATACTAAAAAGAAAAAGGAAGCAGGACAGAGGAAAGTCAATAATGAGAGAAAGACAGATAGTGGTGAATAGAGAGAGGCAAATAGAGAGATTGATAAGAAATAGAGAAGATGTAAATATCCCACAGTAAGTGCAGAGGTCCTCGATGGCTTCTGTTCAGGGTCATGCATCATCTAAATCCACCTCTCCTCACCATGGTGGCATAATTATGGGGGAGGAATGCCTGAAAGGCCTGGCAGGCCAAGGTCCTGTCCCCCACAATGTGACAGTAGTACAGCCTAAGTATGGACGAGCAACAGTGTGTCCACAGCTCTGCTCACACTAACAAGAGATGTCATTTTGAATATGCTTGTTTGTGTATGCGTTTCTTGGATTTGGTGACTTTGCAGACACCCTGTTGATCAACACAAAGTTACAGGCAATCTCAAAATGATGCATTACAGTTACGAGTTTGAGAGCTTTTAAGACAATACATACCAACGATCAAGAGAAAAAAAAAAAAAGACCTCCCTTGTAGGTGCATATTTTTAGAGGCATGTAAACTATAGCATTTCTCTTGCCAATAAAGAACACAAAATTGCAGAAAGAGGTAATTTAGTCATTAAAACTCTGGCATAAGTTTAAATTTCAGCATCAGCATTCAACGTTTGTGCCTCCTACACAACGCTGTCTCACTTAACCTAATGGACTGTTTCATCAGCACTGGAACTCAATTAGTGTTAACATTTTGAAGAATAAAGACAGTTTACTGCATATATGTCTCATACAACACTTTGTTTTTAACTGTTGCACTTAAAATCTCAAGACCTAACTTCATAACACGAATACCTAAATTATTATTCACATGTGACTCTGATTCTGAGACACGATAAGGTCAAGCTAACAGTGACACGGTCCCAGAAGTGCACCTATACTACACAGGGACTCATCGCAGTCTCAGTGCTCATTAAACACATACAACAGGTGACCCACTTAAGTCTGCTTCTTAACAACTGCTCAGTGGAAAATGTGCCATTTGCAGTGAGACATCTGCGTTTCTGGGGGCTTTTACCAACAATACGAGGCTGAGATATTGTGTTGCTGTATCATCAGGTAGGGAAGGTGAAGGAGGGGGACAGAGAAAAAAATGTGAGTCACATCCTCAGCTCTCCCCCCTCCTCCTGAGAGCTACTAGGCAGACATCTTGTCAACATGAACAAACACGTAAGAGTTTGATTGTAAGATGATTAAACTGAAAATGGCATTTTCTAAGGACAACATACAGTGTAACAGGAGGGATGATTGATAAATACTATATTATACCCTACGTATAGTATGTCTGATAGCTATAAAACACTTTAGTAGCATATTATCTGGACATTCAATTGATTCTTATATGTTTACAGATAATGTAACCAGATGATAATGATAGTAATAATAATAGTACCTTATTGATGCCCTTGGGGAAATAATATAACATCTGAGAATACATCTGAGTTTTGGCTCATGAAACAGAATCACATCCTTTATCAGTAAACTGAAGGTGAAACAGCCCTGCTCAATGCAGAATTATAAAAATTAATACATACACTGTGCACATACAGGACATCAATATTCTGAAAACGCCAGAGGCACTGCTGCACACAGTAAACTTAAATACTGTGTATAGAATGAGAAATGATGACCGACACCAGGTACAAATTTAGTCGGTCTCACTCCGTGAAGTTCTGTGCAACAGAAGCAAAACAGACAAGCATTTAAAATACTTACAATGTGAGCACATCTCCAGGGGGTAACTGGCTTCATTTCCCTGAAGAAAGAATAAGAGAGAGGGGATGTAAGGCCACATCAGAATACAACCTCAAATTATGAGCAATGCAGTTTGAATTGACTCAAATATTAAAGCTAAATAACTTGTTTTGAACATTATTTTAGCAGAGATGAGCTCTATAACTTATCTTAAAGTGGTGAGGTGCTCTCAAAGTCACAGAACAGCACTGGCAGTAGTGCAGTGATATTCTCTTCTAAAGGTTTTTGAACAGGGCGTCCTGCTCAACTTCTAGACAATCAGAGAAGGCCTGTGTGTCACATACCTGCATGAAATGGCACCTTGCACATATGTAAAAAGTGCAACAGGTTTTGACATAGTGTCTGTATTTAATGCCAATATGGAAACTGTTTTGTGGTTTGAATTTTCTACATTAATTATTTTGCCAAATGGAAGTCAGACAACATTGTGTTGGTAAATGTACATTATTACAAAGCTCTTTGATGCCTTAAAGCTGATTATTGCTGCAGTACAAAATAACATGTACAAAGTTCCTTGTTCATCCAAACATCAAGGGCACCTACTAGGAAAAGCAACAGACAATAGGAGCTGGTGATCTGTGGTGAGCACCAGATTAATTTTCATACCACATGTTTTCCCAACATGAATAATGCAGACAATAGAGCATTCAGCCATGTTCTGTACTTGTAAGTTTATAGAGGTTCATAAAAATAGCCTGTTGACAGAAAACAGAAAACAGAAGCTGTACCACACTGGTTTACACACACTTTCTTTCAATTAGCAGGATGTTACCATCTTACCATCAACAGAAATGGGTAGAAACTTAAAATGAACAGCTCCGGGCTCCGGAGTCTACACAGCTTAATGAAAATGATGGATTGGAAACTGAGGTAACACGTTTAGCACTGATGGTGAAACGTAGCATCAAGTCAAATGTGTTTAAAGTGCTGCAGCAGCTTAGAGAAGGAGCCGTGCATCTCACAGGTCGTGTTCTGTACTTACTGGACAGGTAAATACCTTATAGGTCAGGGTCAAGCACTTACTGCTTACAGAACAAGCTAGTGGATTTTTGCATTTCATTTCAATATTTTGTCTAATTTATAGGGAACTCTGAATGAGGATTATAAATACATGTATACACGTGTATACTTAAATAATGAGTGTTAATAAGGTGTTGACACAATTATCCACAGTTCATTTGCAACCCTAACACAAACATATGAAGTTAAATATACACATACAGATTCATCTCTCTGTACGATTAGCCCCACATATCTAGTTGAAGGAAGACAAATCCTATACTCATATTGCAGGGATGAGGCTGAAGTTAAATCTTTGTGTGAATAAGGTGGTGACTGCGGATTGCATACACTGACAATACAAGCTACTTAAAACAGTTTCCGTGAACATTTCAAAATGTTTCCTATTTACATTTGCAGCCACTTTCAAGTCATGCATCATGCATAGCATCAAATCTTCTGAATAACGCATGGTTGGGTTTGTGTGCGCAGCATTGGCTCATGTTCAGCAGTTTCATCCGCATCCCAACCCACTCTGCAGTGTCCACTGAGCCTGACAGAGAGAGGCCAAATGCTGACACGGAAGTCACTGAGGAGTCCCTGTTGTCCCTGTCAGAAATAGTCAAATTGCTCACATAGTCTCTTTAAAGGAAACACAGCTTAAACATTTTACAAGAAGGAAGGAGAAGCAGTCAGAGCCACTCCATCCAAACTAAACGCCTGAACTAAGGACTAAGGCTAAATCCCAGGAATAATACTGTTTATTCCAACATTGAAAGCTAAAAACCATAGCATCTAAACTTCAATTGGACATAGAGAAAGTGTGAAAATGTAACATAAACAAACCAAGCAAACACTAAAACAGCAGCTGCCAACCCTGGAGAACCACTCTTGATTACCTGGATCAGGTGCAATTCACATTTTACAACAGGTTTTCAAACATGTATATTGATTTATGACTAGTTTGGTTATTTGCCAGTGTGAATGCAACAAAGACCATTTTCTCCACTGTGGTTCAGACAAAAAAAAAAAAAGAAAAAAAAAGTGCAAAAGTAATCACACCCAAAGAATGTGACCAACGCCTAACTACGGCTGTAACTCTTCTCTTTTGCTCACAGTGATACACATGCAGTATACACACACTAACATACAGGCGTATACACGCCTGTAAAAAGCTAGTGCCAGTTATTTCATGTTTTGACTTATAGTAGTGCTACTACACAACAGCAGACTTAACCTCAGAATATTTGGTATTTTGAGTGCAGTGAGGAGAAATAGGTGACACGGGCTTAGCCACGAGGAACAGCTTCAACATTTTGACACCCTATCAGTACAGTGGAGTCAGCTGCAAGTGCAGTGTTCACAGGTCGACATATGAAGTACAAGGTTTTCCTCTATAGGTCAACAAGTTGACAGTGGCTGTGCTGCCAGTATAAGGCATTGAATACCATTGTAGCTCAACACATAGCGTGCGACTCCAACAGTACTGGGGTTGGGTGTCCCATCGCTCAGCGGGTAATAGTAATAATGTGATACTTTATTGATCCCTGTAGGGAAAAGTCCTTTTGTTTGCTCTCCTACACAGAGCCAACAGTGACTTGCAAAAGGACACTTGAGCAAGATTTTGGACCGACATTTAAAGACATGTTCTCAATGCATCTTCACCCTGCCATATGAGCCTTCTTGTTGCTCACACCTTTGTTTTATTTCTACTGTTCTGGAGTAAAATAATTAAAAAAAATAATTAATTGCCAATTGCTAAATAAACAAGAGCTATAAACAGTTTTCAAGATCTGCACCAGGACTTCCCAGTGCTTTTAGGGTTTCATTTATCTGCATTGGTGGTCAGTAGGTAGCGACTTAAGTCCAGGCTGCCCTTCAACTTCAGCTGTCATAAAATATGTCACACATCTAGAAATGGAGAAAAGGAGGTCATGCACAGCTTTAAAACTCCTGTACCTGACCACTGGACAACCTGGGAAAAAATGTTTGGTTTTACTGAACAGAATTAAATGCACCACACTGTGTCACTTTTACTGTAGGTATGTGTAGTACTACAAAACTGTTCAAAGTGTTTCAATGATATAAAAATATTTTCCAAGGCAAAACAGAGCTCACTTATTTTTAAATAGTCAGGTAGGTAAAGTTTTGTTAGCGCTACATGGCAACAACACACAAGGCAACACTGATAAATGATGAATATCATTTATATATCCAAAATGATTTAATAGTTACAAACCCAATACCCACAGATACACAAAGAGTAAAATAAGATTTAAAAAGGAAATAGACGTAAAAGAAGCATTGTTCAGAATACTACAGCAAACTATTTCAAAATGTTCACTTTATGATGATTGATTATGGGATGTGTGCACTCTCAACTACATTCCTGTTGTAGGTAAGTGTTACCTGTACAGTCCCTGGAGGTATAGAGACTTACAGCAAAGCAGATTTGGCGTTGAGGATTACAGGTTTACTAACTAAGGCCTGTCTTAGGTTGCTGGTGTGGCTAATCTTGTCATGTCTTCTGTAATAAACCACTTCAACAGCTCTTGTTGAGCTGCCCCTTTACACAACAATATCTGACCATACCAAATGCGATGACTATAAAAATACAGAAAATTAAGACATATAAAGAGAAAAGGCATCAGACACAGAGAGGAAATGAGGCAGAAACAGACAGACAGACTCGTGTGGGCTAATTAATAATGCATGCTTCATTCAGAATCAATTAGGCCTTAGCACACAAAACACTTTTTGCATCATAAAGAGTTTCACATTGTCAGTTGTTCAGCTGCAGTGCTACAGCCAACCCTAAAACCCAGCTAATTATAGACTTACAGAACCATGACAATTGTCTGTAAAGCCTGATTAAACCTATACTTACCCATGACAGGTTTGCTAAGCACAAATACCCTTTTTCAGCAATGTCGTTCTCCACACTGGAGCCAGCCTTATCTGCAATTTGGAGGTTTTGGACTTCAGTCAAGGGCAGAGCAGTGGCATAGGCTACTTATTCACCTGCCTGTCCAAATGGGTTGATAAAATAGGCAAACTTTTGATAGAAGCCCATCTTGCTAACTTATAGGCCCATGGACTGTTTACAACTTCCATAATGTAAGTGTGTGCTGCTTTATCTTTTTTTTAATGCAATTGTAAATTAATTCATTAATTAAAGTGAAAGTTGTTTGATTCTGGGAACGTGTGAAGGAAGCAGTTACTTTCACACACATGTCCTTGTTTAGTTCATCATAAGACTCCACATAGATTTGTCTGCAAGTATCTAGCATACTACCTATGCTACCATATGGCAGAGCTGTATGATAAACATACTGAACTCTCTAGAGTCAGAGCACAGTGCAGAGCAGAGCTGTGCTTTCAGATCAGTCTTTAAATAGCATTCACCCCTCCATTTTTCAGCCCTGCTTTGTACAGCAGGCAAAACCAAGGCCAATAACCAACTGACTGCGCAATACCACTAATAACCTTCTACTCTAAACGACAGGCGAAAAACTATGGAGGATATGTATAAAAATTTAAATGTGCTGCTACAAGTTTACAGTCATCTGTCTTTTTGCACAGATGTTCCATTACTTATAACATCCAACATGTATTGTAATTTCTGTTTAGTAAAATCGACTGGGTACTTTTGTTTGCATGTACACTCGCTTCCTTGTGGATATACATGCATTTCTGTGTGGATGTGTGTGTGTGTGTGTGTCTCAAGGATCTGTTCCAGATTTAGGAGTCAAGTGCAAATATGAAAATAATTACCAAAATCTCAGCTGCCTGAAGGAACTCTGAGAGCTAATCTCCTCAGACATTTCTATCCACGACTTGATGGATTTGAAGGCCTTGTAAACTAACAATGTCTAAATCTTCTTGTACATGAACCTAGTGGCAATAAAGCTGTACAGTATTTCCCAACTCCTAAGACCATTAATTCCCATCTTAACAACTTAAGGGAAGGTTGTTCTCCAAAATGGGAATTCAGACAACACTATATTCTAGCCCTAACCGACACTAACTCTAACCATAAGGGGCAGAGCTACACAAACCCAACACTCAAGTGCTGTAAAAGTCTGAGTTTTTGTTTGAAATTTGTACTTAAACATGCAGTATGCAACTTTAAGTAAAAATATCTTTCAAAACGTATCATCTCTATTGTGGAGGTGCTGTTGATGCCTTCCTTAAAGTCAGATTCACAGTGAAAGTATGGCGGGGCAAGTCTATCTTAAGTTACATAATGTAGTTTTAAGTAAAAGTATTAGCACTAAAGTCTACTTACAGTAGGCTACCAAAAATAAAAGCACCCATTATGCAGAACGGCCCACACAAAAATAATATCATGATAAATTATATATGAGATGTTCGTTGAAACATCTACATAAAGCTACAGTATGTAACTTTTGTTCAGTAGACATATGCTCCAAAACAAATCTTATTATTAACAGGTGCTGTCAAAGACTCCATTGAACAGTTCTGCCAGCAGTGCAGAGATATTTGCTTCTACGTGTTTTTGAGTGAGGTTCAGCCTCCTAACCAAGCAGAGAATTTCAATTACTTGATTAGTGAGTTTAGGAGTATTCTCATTTGTATTGTCATTTCATAATGATGACTCCCTGCAGCTGAATAAGCTCCCATAGCTGGTCTCACTGACCTGACCATTTTCATCTCAATCTGAAAACCACACTCCCTGATCTTGAGCACCGTTCAAGCATTCATAATCCTGTCCTCCTCACATCAAAGAGCAGATATCTGTTTTGTGTTTGTTCAGGTTAAGCCACAGGGCCAAACTAGCTGAACTGAATACTATCACTGTATAATCGGGTCCCAAAATTGTGATTATTTGCCTATCAAAAAATAAAAAATGATAACAAAAACCCATCAGAATCTGTCAGTGTATGAAACAATGACTTCAAAAGACTTGTTTTGTCAAAAACTTAAGATACTGCAGGAGGTTGCACTAGTGAATGTGTTCAAAGCAGCGTCAATAATCAATAATCACATCAACAGCAGTCCATTAATAGCAGTGAAACTGGCATCAAAGGCAGAGGGAACTGTGCTTAAATTACTTATACGATACAAAACTTCGTTTCTAATTCATCATCATAACTGTACACTGGCAAACATTTTCCTCGTGGCCACAGTCATCTCCTCAACAAGCAACAGACTATTACACGACCCCTTCAGGCGAATCGTTTCCTGCTATGACAGACACAGCAGGCTGTCAGTGAATTAATTTTGGAGACCTTGTTCTTTGGATCTATTTTTAAATTGACAAAACTGCAATCTACTGTTCTACACTAAACCCAAATTTAGCTAATTGAAACTCATGCTGTCAGAATCCTTCAAGACTCAAAAAGCTTTATTAACCCCAGTGCCAACTGTCCATCAGTGTCTTTCTTATGCATTTAAGTAATGTGAGAAATTAACTGGAGAACACGTGACAGCACATCGATAATCAGATGTCTTTTCATATTTTTTTCTTTAGTATACCTCACTGATTTTAACTGTAGTGTGATAGTAAACGCTGCTTCCTAACCTTTTCTCCCTTTGCCGTCTCTGTGTTGGAGCAGGCTGACAGCACAGTTGGAGAAAGACCAGCAAGCAGAAAGAACAGAGCTTCTTTTCATTGCAGAAACTGGATTTAACTAATGCACACCAAACAAATTACTTCTTTAGACTAAGTTTCAGTCAGACTTTTGGCAGATTTATTTAAAATATGAGGAGACATTGCTCCATGTAATGATGTCTCATTTCATCCAGAATCTTCCATCCACTACTTCCGCTGTCTGCAGTAAGTGGTGCTTTACACACCTTAAACATCCTATTTCAACCAGTAATTACAGAGGCAAGCAACCCTCAACATGCCATTTGAATGTAACTTTTCTTTTCACTGGGCAAAGAGGCTGACACACCAGACAAATTAAGTTTGGCCTATGCTAGTGACTGCTGGCTCCGGTGCAAGCCAAAGACTGCTGCGATGTAACGGCCAGTGTGAATCCAGATTGAGTGGGCTGGTTGGACGTGCAGTGTGGATCACCTAGTGTTTATCGTTACTTCTGCTGGTGGTGGTTTGCTGTGGCTTTTATCCTTTTCACATTAGCTACTGCTCAATCCTTATGTGGGTGGCACTTGATTGCTAGGCAGCATATGGTGCCCTTAGCATCAGATCGTTCCACTACATGCTTAAGCGTCTGTTTGTCCCTGCCCCCAACTTCCCCCTGCAGCTGAGAAGAATACATTTTGACAGGGCATAAGTTGGCACACTGTCTGTGGGACATGCACGTCCTGAGCTTCTACTCTAACACAGATTTGCCACAGGGCAGAGGAAACTTAAGTTCTGGACATTTTTAGATTAGCTGTCTCTGGTTAATGTAAGTATTACTGAAATGTCCGTTGTTTATTTTAGTGGTGTGTCATAAACAGAGGATGCTGCTCATAATTTTTGGCTCTTGTGGGTGAGCTAAAGTGGATGAGAAATGGGTGTGTGGTTTATTTGTTTCTTATGTTTCAACTGAGCAGCACTAGTCTTTATACATCAGTCAATCTTCCAGATTTAAGGTTTTACTCAGCAAATATATCCAGATTACTCAGGAAACCTACCACTTAAGCCCCAGGTTCACACTTTGTGGGCTGACAACTATCCTCATGATGTTCAGTTAAAGTAGACATTAACATTTTTACTATTATTGAATTACTGCACACATATTACACATTCAGATAGACATTCAGATAGAAAATGTGTGTTAAAAAAAACCTTGTTGACACTGTGCCTTGACTATAGCCTGACTAATGAGTTTTTGAGACCAACGCCTATATTGATGTTTGAGGAGCTACAAAAAAAAACATTTTTTTTCAAAACTTTATTCTGGTTATGAACTATTGTGACCAAGATATGCATTAAATTTAACTTTTAAACACTATCTCTGGTGGATCTATTGGGAACACCGTTTCTAAAAGGCTTCAAACATTTAATTGACATCTCTTCTTAATTATGAACCAACATATACACTCTAATCTAATATCAGCTAATGTGCAGACACTTTGTACACTTGATGGCAGCTCATTTGTTCATGTCAATATTTACCAACGTTTGAATCTACTACTAAATAACAGGTCAAGGCAGCCAAAATCCCTAAAACCCAAAACAAATAAAGTTATCTCAACCTTTTTTGGACCAACTACGTTATACATCAAACAAACTTGTGCGAAGAATAATTTTCCTCGCCCTCGCCCTCGACAGGGGGGTCGCTAGTGAACAAATGGCTGCTGCTGTCAATGTTGTGCTATGTGGACATCAATAACTGGTCAGAAAATGCATGTGTGGAGGTGTTCGGTGGCTCTTTGGAAAGGAATTGGGGGTATGAAGGAGCAGAGAAGCATAGATATCTATGCTGTTGCATTAGGCTACTGACAGCATGTCTGCTGCTCAATATAGGTCCACGCCTGGGCACTGGTGTCCAGCCTGGTCCACTCCTATTGGTCGCTACACGGATGCCTAACAGTTACCAAGCAACTCACCTTCATATATATTTATACAGGCTATAAATGTGCAGTTAATTAGGCCTGTTGCCTGCTGCCTGCTATGGCAGCTTCCTGTAAACATAACATACAAATGTAGCCTCTGCAGCTACGTTCAGTACGAAACACTGTTGCAAGTATCAACACCGCGCTACACCACCTCAGGCCTCGTTGCTAACGAGAGTGGAGGCTGTGTCGACAAGGCACAAGAAATATCTGGGCCACAGGCTTCAGGCTACAGGCTACAGGCTACTGTCAGCCCCGGGGTGTCGCAATGAGAGCGCGACAGGGAGCCGAAAGTGGGTGAGAAAAGCGTTTCCTTCCCGTGAGACTGCACGTCGTCGACTGTTAAGTCAAAGCAGAGAGCTCGCCACGAAAAACGACACGTTATTCGACACTTTTAAACAGCACAGGCCTGCCCACTGGTGTGTTTACCAGTCGGCAGAGGGTGAAAATAGAAGCCATTGCCGCTTACCATCTTGCA
The DNA here is from genome assembly GCA_032353495.1 of Ctenopoma kingsleyae. Taxonomy (NCBI): domain Eukaryota; kingdom Metazoa; phylum Chordata; class Actinopteri; order Anabantiformes; family Anabantidae; genus Ctenopoma; species Ctenopoma kingsleyae. The sequence goes on along the minus strand of JAUBNQ010000007.1, from coordinate 17,576,881 downwards.
GGTCGGATGATGAAATCCAGGCGACGTGAACGGAAAAGAGGTTTAACGGAGCGAGTCGACAGGCCGCCGAGTTGAGGCAAAAAAAAAAAAAAAAAAAACCCACACACACAAACACACAAAAAAAATACGGTTGTGGTGATTTCTGAGGTCTTGTCCTGGCTTTATACCCAGCTACAGGATCTCTTCTCCGTCTCTCTCCTTTACCGAGGCTTTCACTGCAGTGGCACAGGGAGGGAGACCCGCTGGGAGGGGACAGTGCGCGGAGGAGGAGGCTCGGTTTGACAAGCAGGCGGTGGCAGAGGGGAGGAGAGAAGAGGTGAAGGGGGGAGGTGCAGCACTACTGTACATCCGGGAACTACAGATTTTATTTATTATATATTTCTTGTTATCTCCCGAACATGTTTGTGTTTGGGCTCCCCGCGCTGGCTCAGTGGCTGTACTGCACGCAGGCCTTTTCTGAAGGCGTTAGATCCCCCAGAAGATTCTGCAAGTGAAATGTTTCCCTGTCACTTCTTCTGAATCCTGTAAGTCACGGTGCTTAACTTGATCCCAAAGTTCACACCTTAACATTTTCAAAGGTGTAATTTTCTGTAATCCACATGGCAATTACACATTTCAGTAGTGTCAATAGACCTTTAACGTCATTTTTAGAAGCAGACAGAGCTGTAAAGTAGGAGTTACACTGCAGAAAAATCATTGCTTTGAAGATCTTGCATATTAGAAGTGATAAAATGTTTGGGTTAAACTAAATTAAATAAAGAAGTCAAAGTTATTACATGTAATTAAGCACAAAGTGGCTGTTAAATAGCTTTTAGAGAATGATAATTACCTGGATATGCTAACATCCACAGCTCTTGCAGTTTCTTATGGAAGTGTCAGTAAATACTGCTTGATGTACTGTCGGTTTTCTTTATTATATATTATAAATATATTTATATGTTTTTTCAGACAGTGAATGAAGTAATGAGGAGAGAAGAGACAGAAGACACAGAGGATGCAACAGTGGACACGAAACACAAAGACGCTAAAGGTGTAAATGACTTAATATTCTTTTTAAGTGCTGTATAATTTTTTTTCAGAAAGTGATTCAGAACTAAACAATAATCTGAGAGGGCAGAAAGTTTTATAATCTGCATACATTTCAGTTTTTGAAGTTTAAACAAATTAATTAGTAGTTTAAATTAGGTATGTTGAAGTCCCATGTTGGTAAGGGAACCCTTACTTTGTCGCACATTAGCTGCTTTAAGCAGTAAAAAGTATTGATGATTAATTATTGCATGGAAGTGGATCTCAATCAGGTGATTGAGACAGAGAGAAAAGTCCAGGACATTTGGTGGACAGATCAAAAATATAGGAAGGAACTGTGACACCATTGTTTGACCTTCGTGTTTGACCAAATGCAGAGCTTGACAGTCTCTGTAGTGAAGCCAGAAGGGAGAAATTAAGGTGCAGAACATGTGCCTTTTTTAAATTTGCAGCTAGCAATGACAGATCTATTAGTAATAGTAAATACTGCAGCTACATGTTTCTGTTGTAAAGGTGACACCTGCAGGACTATACTGTAGCTGTCCTGCAGTGCAAAACAGACTTCACTGGCACTGTATTCCTCATATTTTGCAGTATACACAGGATCCAAAATGCCAAAATCTAGTCCAGTCAAATCAAGTCTTTGTTTATCATGCTTTTTATAGGACAACATTTTCAGCTGCACATACCAAACAGCAGGCTGTTGACTAATTTCCCCACTTTGTCACATATTTCTGTTGAGATGCACCTTCTAAAAAAAACTGGTGATTGTTAGAACTTTTAAGCTCACATATACTGAATGTGATTTTCTTTGTAATAGTGATTTACAGTAGTAGTTTCTTGTGTCATCACTACTTACATTTCTGAAATGAACCTTATGTAGTTGATAGTTTACCAGGGGTTTAGAATAAATCTGTTAAATAAATACATTCACCTCACAAAAAAGATTAGCAATTTTACTATGAATAACAATATAAACAACACTTTCACAAAAGGTCAGAATGATATGTAAACATAACCATTACATTGTTGATTTCTTGCGCTGATCTTGCATAGGTCAATTGCATATTTTGGTGAAAATATTTCACCATTTCTTTTGTTCCAAAATACACAATAAGATTTTTTAAGATTTTTTTCCCTAAATAGTTCACTGTACAAAAATACTACTTAAAATATTACACAACATAATAATGGCAAAGATCTTTGGAGGAGGTAGAGTGAACAAACATGCCATAAATAGGGGCACAACTTCACCCAAATGCAAAATTGTTACTCTCAATACTGCATGACACTGCACACAACATAGTTTCACAAAATAATGTGCATACACACAGAGTTTCATTCTAAAACACAGTGTCGCCTTTTCTAATCAGTTCAGGTACAGGCAGTGGTACAAGGTCATTTAAACGTGACACTGGCGGTTTAGATAATATCTTGGTTTGGAGATGCTCACACAGCTGAGATGCGCTGTAGTGTCTGTGTAAAAGCATATGCACTGAAACGAGTTTGAGACGACAGATCATTCTTACTTTCTGAGAAACAGTAGCTCATAGAGGTCAGATGGGGAAAAATTCTGCTTGCAATAAAACCCCTAACACAAGGTCACTGGACTTGGTTGAAAGGAGAAGGGTTCTACTCTAAGAGAAATATATTTAGTTATTTTAGAATGAAACTCCGCACTCACAAGTATACAAATACATAAACACAGACACATCTGTCTGTACAAGCACCATTTGTAAAGCACATGCTTTAGCTAAACTCACATGTGCACATCACGTTTCACACACATACAGTAATCTGTCTGGTTCCCAGATACCTTCACTAAAACATGAGAAAAAAATCCTTAAAACATAATTTAACTTTTTCAATAATAATCAACACAGATTTTAAAGTAAGTTGTTGAGTGCTAAGTGCTTCATGATGATTTTAACCTTGCTGACATTTGACACATTTGTATAATTATCATAAACAAACCAAATCACTGCGAAAAGACTGGTAACGTCACTGCATACGGACTGCCACAGGATCCCACTTTGTTTTATGGTGTAAAGGGGAAAAGGGTGCGCTTTCTGTTCAGACAAAAAGCTTTGGATTTGATATAGGTAAACAATAAAACCACAGAGAAAAAACTTTAAGTGGAGTAGAGTAATGGATGATAAGGAGAGGAGAGGAGAAGATCGTTCTAGCAACGGGAAGCATTAGAAAATGTTGCTGTAATTTCATTCTAATGATTAGAAATGCAGTGTTTTTGCAGAGTGCCCACTTGATTTTTCAGGCTGTTCCTCTGTCAAACAAACGTCTCCTTGTTGACCCACATGAGTGTGCGCGTGTCGTTGGGTTTGCATTCATACTCGATGCTGTTGAAGCTGTTTCCCCACTGGCAGTGGTCCCTCTTGTTGTAGTTGTAGAACTTCACCTGCCACACAGTTTCAAACGTCCCCGCTGTTGTGAACTGAAGCACAAACACAGGCGCAGATGCATACACACAAAGACAAACACAGTTTTAGCATTGAAGTGAAGTTTTAGCAATTAGTGTGGACACGGTTAGGCTATATCATCATATAAAATCATGAGAAGGTGAAATGAAGAGGAAGACTGCTCGCGCGTACACACACACACACACACACACCATGTTATCACAAAGGCTATGAACTGGACAGTACATATACTGTATATATATGACAGAATTTTGTGAGCTCGTATGTGTATTTGCTTTTTTTCTCCCTACTGGATTAAAAAACGAAGCTAAAAATGGTAAACCACAACATCTGCTTCCTCCAAGCATCTGCGTAGTGCTGCAAGCAGACTAGATTTGCCCATTAAACACTGGGGACTAATTTTGTGGCTGATGTTAGAAGTAAAACACGGTGCACATCTCATGTTGGTACAGTTCTGCATAGTTCTGGAGCTTGTCAAGGATGTGTGTTGCACAGGTGATACAACATTTTCTTTGTTAAGCTTTTTCACTGTTAATTAATGTGCATGTTGTAAATTTAACAACTTAATCTGTTATGTACATTATTGATATTAAGTCATTCACTGAGCTCATTATTTAAACAAAACATTTCAGATTTTAGCTTTTCAGATATAAATGTGTGTTTTAGACTGTTGCTCACACAACTTGAGACATTTGAAGGCATCACAATGTTTTTTAGGAAAACATGATTTTCAGTTACACTGTATGCTGATGTAACTGTAACCATGGAAACGCTTGTGGCTGGCAGAACTGTAACCATAGCAACATAACACATCTGTCCAGACCCCCATTCAGCCTTTAACCTAGGGATTTGCCACATGCACTCACTTGGAGACTAAAATGATCACCTATTGGAGAAACACTTCAACCAGCAAATGACTGCAGAAGATAAAGTCACTGTTGGATATTAGATGTCCCTGTTCTGTGTAAATTCATACCTGTATGTTCATTTGAACCGGTTGCCTCTCTCCACTCTTAGTGTGTGCCACTCCCTCTGTGTCGTACTGGCCAGTGTAGACCACTGACTGTGGGTCTTTGGACTGCTGCTCCAAGGGGAAGGTCACCCCACCGATGCTCATCGACCTTCATGCAGGTACACGTTACACAAGGTTTAAGTATTAAATGTTCTTACAAATGAAGGTGACATCACAAGATGAGAGAAAGGATGTTAGGAAAACACATAAGTATTAATAAAACAAAAATTAGGTGTTGAATTAAAAAAAAAAATACTGAATTACAAATTACACATGCAACTTAAATGTAACTAACAAACAATTCTGTTTGTGGTCAAGAGACTTATGATGCGTCGCACACGTTGCTGCAGGTCTTATTCCAGCCAGGATTTCATGTTGACAGATGAGTGATACAAGTCTACAGCTGTTTCATGAACATGCCCCAAATTCTCCTTTGCCTGATGGCACGTGACCTATTTTTATAGCCTGTCAGAGGCATTGTTTCACAGTCTGATATTTCCCCGACGTCCAACACTAATCCTTATTTGGAGATGGTTGTACAAAAAGCATTTATTACACAATCATGAACTGGACTCAAATCACAACAGGGCGGTGACACAAAGGCCACACACTGGAGTCCTGATCTGTGGTGGATTTGACTCGTAGCCAATTGGGATTTATGCTGCCTTCACGTGCTGTTAGAAAAATCCCACTTTCCAGTGCTAAATTTGGAAATGGGACTTGTTGAGCCCTGTTGGTCAGAAGTAATAACACACAGTGCAATAGTACATCTGTAAGCTATTTGTAAGTATTATCTTTCCTGCAGCTAGTAGATCACAAAACCCTTCACTTTTCTTCCACTTCACATGATGTGTCAGCTGATGATGTGTGTTCCTACTATACATGAATGCAGCCTTAGAAATCTGCACTTGCCTCCTTCTCCTTAAACCTGTTAAGGTCACTGGTATCAGTGCGTGCGAGGAGTGAGCCTCCTCCACAGACGTAATTACTTCTCTGTGTTGTTAAGAGGGTAGATGTGAAGAACTGCAGAGAGCACTGGCTGCAGATCAGACACAGGTCCCGTCAGACGTACAGTGTTTGTAATATTGTAGGGGAATTATATTTTTATCTAACGTTTTACACATATTTCAATACCCACATAACGTCACAACAACCCCACACTGAACTAAAGGGGGTATTCAAAGGAGCAGCTGTTAGAGATGCCACATTCATTATTAGTTACATGTCAATTTGTCTTCAAATATAGAAAATCGATGTTTCCAGCGCTGAGTCCCGTACTAGAAATGGGCTTGTGACTCATGAATTTAATTATCTTGGTGGATTATACTGTGGGAAGTTGTGGGAATATGAAAATCTGTAGATTTAGTAGGTTTCAAATAGCAGTTTGCTCAGGCTTATGAGCAGGTCCGTGCTCGTAAATCACGGCTGAAACACAAATCAAAAGGGCTACCTACGTGGCCTCCACCGCTCCTGGTTTAACGACCACCTCGATTTTGTACTTGGACCCGGTCAGCAGCTTGATGGTCCGTGTCTGTCCAAACCTGGCGCCGTCAGCTTTGAAATACACCGCGGTGTTGTTGGGAAGCATCTTCAAGGAAACCCCAATTTTGACGAGCTGAGGGACGTCGGCCATGTTTCCATGTAGCAAGAATATCTCAAAAGATCAGCGGGATGAGTGCTGTGGGTCTCAGGTGTCGATCTGTTCAGGCAGTCATAGAAATACCGTGCAGTGAAGCACATAGCAGAGCGCACAGCGCAGGGAATTGCGCCGCGCTCCGTAATCCCGTCCAACGTGCGGCACAGGCCTAATCCCAACCAATGGTCTCCTTTTTCCTCACTGAAGATCGCTTACTCCCTCTCACTACGCTCGCCCCATCTCTCTCCACCAATCACACAAAATATACAGTTCTTTTTTTCCTTATTTCTCATTTCCCTCTTAATTATCAATTGGATTCTGTCAGTTCGTTGTAAAATGTTTTGCTCTGTCCACGGTGCTGAAGTTCTCTCATATAAGAATCGCTTTCCTTTATCCTCGATGACATTTACAGTAGCACTGTGGGGTTTGCAACAGCAATAATAAATGTAATGCAGCCGACAAATTGCTTACAGCAAATAGACAGCAAGGTAAAAACTAATGTAGAAAAACGTAGAAATAAAATTATTGCACATGCAAATCTTTATTATATGCAGCATGAAATTTAGAATTCACCTAATGTGATCTGTGTCTACAACTAAATATATAAATGCATATAAATAAAAGGTAGTGAAGTAAAATATAACGCAAATTTTAATGTTTTACGCCAATTCAGTCTTGTACAGTCGTATAATGACATAGCTAAATGTTATTATATGAATGTATTAACTCTAAGTTAGATCTATTTAAAAGTTCTACACAAGATCCTAAATCTAGATTTTGAAACTGTGAGGACTCCTCATAATGGCTCCTCATAATTCCAATGATTGGCCACTAGAGGTCAGGCTGTGGTCACAACAGGAAAACTTAGTAATGTTCAGGATGGTCATGTGCTCTCTGTTTAAAACCATCCGCACCAAAACGTGTGAAATCCAAAAATATTGAACTCTGCATAAACACCTGGTTTGACTGAAACGGATAAGAATAGAGAGCTTAATAACTATTCAACTTCATTGTGTTGATTAAGGACTGAACTGACAGCATGATATCACCACAACACTGTTTATTCCTTTACTTCGTCTCTCTTTTATGCAATTCACCATAAACCACAGCGTTTGAACGACGATGAATACATATTCATTTCCACCCAAAGTGGACCACGACATTGGAAAGGCATAGCCAACTGAGAGGGTTACACGGTCAGTAGGGAATCAGAAAGAGTGTTGGGTTCCGGGGGGATGTAGTTCACTAATGAAGCCGCTGCAGTTTATTTTAAAGTCCGATTTTCTTAACCAACCTCAAAGTGCTTTCACTTCAAAGTGTTCAACCAATTCAGCGATGAACTTTTAGTCTTTAGGTAAATGAGATAGCTCACTGAAATGTCCATAAAGTGTGAAAATGGTTTCATAGTATTTTCAACTATAGCAACAATTCATGTCCAGTGCCCTCCCACACGGAGACACTTTATTTCTATGTTGTAGTAACCGAATTAGACTAATGCAACCGTGCTTAACAGTCACGCTTGGTGTTGTTGCCAACGCGTAATGTCCTCGCCTGCGTATAACTCGCGTCATCGTGCAATGGTGTCTTCTGTCGTTATATCATTTATTAAGATTGAAAATCAGATGCAGCCCCAGAGATCACATACTAATCCAGCGGTTCTACTGGTGGCGGCAGTGCTGCGCCCTTCTCTGTCCGATGCGTAAAAGAGAACCATCATTTGGAGCAGGACCGGCAAAGTCCGCGCACTCTGACACAAATAATCAAGACAGCGAGTGAGAGTTGGGGAGAGTGTGGGAGGGTGGGAGAGCCCTCCCCCCACTAAATGTCTCGATAGATTCACTCCTTCTTAACCCAGCTCCTCTCCAGCCTTGCGCAGATGGCAAAGTGTCCAAATCGGGCTGTGAATCTTATCAAACGGTCACAAGATGACAAGATGAGAACAGATTAGATACTTATCTCATCAATCACTGCGTTGTTTTATTTTGCGTATAGTGAAAGTTAAAGTAGTCAACAACCCTCTGGTACAAGAGCACTTGGCTACATGTGAATGTTTGCAGGTCTCCCAGCGCACTTTACGCTTGCGCCGGTGATGCCATGCCGCGAAGTCACACCGGCGACGAGAGCGGCGGAACCGGGATCTGGTTGAAGACCTCAGCTGGACGCCGGGCGGACGATTACGCACTGAAAGATGTAGAATCTGGACAAAGGAGGATGAATAACGCGGTACGAGTCGGTGAAAGTCTCGTGCCTCCCACCGCGGCAGGTGCGGTGGGAGCGGAGATGAAGCAGGGCGCTCGGCTCAGCTTGTTGGGGAAGCCCCTGACCTACAGCGCGCAGAGCGGCCGCAGGAACGCGCGGTACCGGCGGCTCCAGAATTACCTCTACAACGTGTTGGAAAGACCAAGAGAATGGGCTTTCGTCTACCACGCTTTTGTGTGAGTGCTTACACATTTGTTTCATTTAAAATCTTTACTTCTGTTTCCCCAACGATCATAAAAAGGATTTAATTAAATCAAAGTTTAAGTAATGATGGAACATACAAGAGCTTCATTAAAATATAACGATTTTAGTGATATTGACCATTGTTCTCACGATGATGATCAGCTGGGGTCATGATTGACACACACACTTGGTATTAAAGTGATGCACTGAAGTACTGATGGTGTTTCAAAGGAAAAGTAAACTTTATTTGTTTTACATGTTTTCTGTTATCTATCATATACAATGTCCTCGTCCTCCACCCACCTTGCTTACATGTGTATATTCGCACATTAACACTGATACGCATGTTAAAAACATGTTTTCTGATCTAGTTTGCATTTCATTTTCTAAATTCGTGTGATGGTGGTTAAGATGTCCTGACTCTGACTGATATTGACTTGGTTTTATTCACATTTTGATCAATTTTAGCCCAACATGACTACAAGTCAGTACAGGATTTATTCGTAGTGTTTTCACCTGTTGCAAATGCCACAGTATGCAGAAAACACTGCAGGACCACAAATTAAAGGACTACAATGTTCT
>JAUBNQ010000007.1:17538543-17553885 GCA_032353495.1 Ctenopoma kingsleyae | reverse complement strand
GGTGTGTGTGTGTGTGTGTGTCTGTGTGTGTGTCTGTGTGTGTTGATGTCTACAAGTAAAGTTTGATGTACAAAGTCTCGTTAACAACAGAATCACAAAGGACAGATCACTAACTACTTACACAAGAGACAAAGAGCCCTGTTGCTCTAAGTTTTGAGGAAGACATGAGTAGCTTGATTGAAGTGCAGGATTGGGCCACCGGTCCCGGTCCAGTCAGTCAGAATGGTAGGTGTGCAGAACAGCGAACACATGCATCTGTAGGCATCCACACATACTAATTTGCATAACAAACTGAACAGGATTAGACACAAAAAGAGGAAAAAGGTTGGTGCTGTAACAGTCTGTCTGCTGTTGATGGTTGTGTGATATGAGGAAACAGTGGACCTCATATCACACGTAAGTGATTTAAGACTAAATAATAAAATAAAATAATACAAATATGAAACACGTAGTTTGAAGTCCAGAACTCTTTATAGAAAGGAGGGTGTTCTGGTCAGGATGTGGGACAAATCCTTGGTCCAATTTTCCAACCAAAATGATATTAAACTCGCACGGATTGGAAAACCAAACCGCCTAAGCTCCTAACCTCAATCAGCTTTTTTTTTTTAGTTGCCTAAACAAACTAACCTTTCCTAGAGTGTATATGATAAACAAAAACAAGGTTTATGGGAAGATGTCACATATTCTCGTTCATAGCGGAGGAACACAGTGTTCACATAAGTCATACTGACAGCTTGCAATCTGCGTTTCAGAGTTGGTGCTCATTTTATTTATGAAAACTTGAAAAAATATGGAAGCGGCTTGAAGTCTTTCAATAACTGTTACCACAACAGTGACACAGATGTTCCCCCGAGTCACTGACAGTGCCTTTAGACGATCTGCATGTGCGTGCGTGTCACGCAGTGGGAGGTACTCTGCTTGTTTGTCTGTTTTTGTAATGGATTTCTCAGTGTCCTCATGGCAGACGCCGAAGAGCAAAACAATGACAAAAGTGTTGGGAAGCTTTAATAGAAATCAAAACATTTTTATTCCATTGCTTTTGAAATAATTGCTGAAAAACATTTGCCGGCCAAGAAATGTCCTTTTAACTCGGCGTCGCTGGCAGCCACTGTGTGTGTGATTCAGTCAGTTTTTGTATGCATGTGAAGTGGTAATGATTTTTCCAATATGAATCACTTTTATTATTCATAATTAAGAAAAGCAGTGAGCCTAATACTACAAAGCAAAACAAAAACACCCACCCTCATTCAGTAATACAGCTGGCCCGTAATCCCATCCTGTAATTGGAAGTAGATGAGTAGAGGAGATCAAGACATCCACATTGATAGGGTGGAGGGTGGGAAAGAGGCGTTTACAGGAAGGAACCATCCACGTCAAACTTTGTCTGCTGAAATTGATTTGCATTAGAAAATATATGTGAGGGAACGTAGTGCTGTCCAGATTATATATTCTAATCAGCCTAATGTGGATTTTATGTTGAATGTCTACAACCTGTGTCAGTGTTGAAGTTCAGTACAGTGTATTTTAGTTGTTTCCTGCTTGTTTCAGGCTCAGTATTAATCATCATGCAAGGTCCTGCTGCTGTGGCTGAGTGTATTTGTCATGGAGGGTTCACTAAAGCCCGCTCCTCTCAGATACTGTCCAATTAGTTTATTAGGCAACAGCTTTATTGTAAATGATCTGCTCAGGTGTCTGGTGCTGTCCTAACCTGAACTTTTCTGCTTAATCATAAACACTGCCCCCTCCCTACTAACTTGCACTCTGTCTCCATGCCCTGGCTGTTTCTATGGTGACACCTAGCCGTCTGACAGTACAGACCCTCTTCCTATTTCAAGGAGGGGACCTCAGTTGATTACCACTTGGCTCGCTGGGAGAAGTCTGTGTTTGTGTGCCTGAAAACACAGCCGAGAATCAAAGAAGATCAATGCACAAGTCAATAAAGAGACAAGGGCTCTTCTGTGTGTGCTGCTTTGAGGTCATTTAGGTTAAAAGTAACATGTTCTCAGAGCACCAGTCCTCTTACTGTTTGTCATGTAATAGCTTGGTTACTAATTTATACTTCATGTTGCTCCGCTGATGTTCGACAGAAACTTGATTTGATGATTAATTGAATAAATTAACAAACTTCTAATTAGTAATGTTAATAATCTCAAAGGATCAATAACATTTCAAAAACCAGCTGCTACTGTGGGTGGTTTCCCATTAATATTTCCAGTGCAGTGTGTGGTTGAAAGTATCAAGGGTTCAGTCAGTCAGTCTGCAGTTGAAAATTAAAAATATCTGGAAACCCTAAAATCAAACAGCCCAGCAGTCAGCAGTGCTGATGACACCAGAAAATCCACCTCGGTTTTTTTCCTTCCTTCTTCACTTTCATGCTTGATGCTTTTGCTCAATAACCAAAAAGGGTGGCTGCCAGTTAGTAGCTGCCAAGTCAATAAAAGCAATTACATATGAAATGACTTTAGAAATCTGATGATTTCTTACTGGAAATCTGCTGATCTGCTGAACTCCAGGAAGTCACAAAGTAGTTTGAAGTAAAACCTCCCACACAACTCCAAATTATGATTTTTTAATTTAATGAATATACTGTATATTGTGTAGATTAGTGCACTTTATGGGTACAGGTGTCATCTTTAGGCAAAGACAAAGTTGACGGCAAGTTGGTGTCAAAAGAGCGATGTCAGTCTTATCTAACAAAGTGCATGCTAAAGTTAATAAATCACCTTAACATTTATTATAATACTATTGTAAATTATTATTATTATTTAATCATTACCTTTCCATATGACAGCTTGAATTGTGGCATCATTTCTCCAACTTCTGAGGTTTGGTAACACTTTTGCTTATGGGTTTGTAACTTCCAGATAATTTTTCTAATAATTTCTAAGCTGAGCTGTACTTTTGTAAATTTTTTTAAAACATATTTGTTAATTTTATATTTGTTTGTCAGACTCAACAAATTCATAATTGAATGACACTGAGAAGACGGATACCACCCACATACAGAACTTCAGCTCACCGCTCTGGTGTTTTTCCAAACACTTGCCATAGCTCACCTGATAAATCCCTGTAATATTGGAAAGGGGATTTAGCCTGTACGTGAGAGTGAATTAATTTCTCCATAGTTTGATCGATGCTGCTCCCACGCAGCTCTGACCTGACCTGATACTGTATATTAAGACTCAGTCTCCTGTGTCAATCAAACCACTGTTGACGTGTTACTGTAATTATTTGTTCATGGTAATGGCGTGGGTCCAATTTGCTTCAAGTTTTTATTTTTTTTCTGTTCTTTGGAGAGAATTGTTATTTTATTCTTTCATCTATTGTAGAAATAACAAATCCAACTCATTCCAGCTCCTTTACGATTCAAATATCTTCTAGTTTATACTTTTAAATCAACCTGTCAGACAAACCCAGATGAATTTAAAGACTTCTGCTAGTCAGATTTTTATCGAGTTGAATTTGGAATTTATATTGTATGCATTACATATTATACAAATGTTCTGCCAATTTATCTTGCCTTCTCGTCTTATCTTGTCAAGATGTCCTACCATAGTAGGAAGGGTTATGTTATCAGATTGTTCTACCTTTATAAATTGCAAGGGAAGTTTATTTCAATAATTATGATAGATAATTTAATTCCTTAAGCCGTAACCTGTAACCCTAACCGTTGGGTGGCCGAATCCACAATCCTCTTTGTGTATAGTATTCTGCATGTTGTTATTTGCAATGGAGGGATAGTGAAACATAGATAATTCAATCCAACATACTGCTGATCACAGATCAAAATCACTTTTTTTGATGTTAACCAAATGCTTTTCTCGCCTAAATCTGACCATTCACACGTCTCTGGAGTCAAACTCAGATCAGTGATGTTTTTTTTCTTTCTATGTCCGCCACCACCCCATCCACCTCCGTTTTCAAAATGTAAACTACATGATTACATTCCTAACAAAAATGTAGTGTTGGTGATGGTTGGGTTACATAGGAACATCATTTTTAGGAGATAGGGTTGGATTTATTTTTAAAGGTTAGTTTAGGTTGCTTCTTGATGGACCTGAAGAGTGTGTGTGCGTGTGTGTGTGTAAAAAAAAATAAGAAATTACCCAAACCACTGAGGTGTGCTGGTCATTTCGTAGTTGATAACACAGGATTTCCTACTCTAAGCCCTCAGCTTGAAAAAAAAAAAAAAATCTTTGTTACACTCACACCTCGATCTGTGTTCCTGTCAATATCTGACCCATAGAGTCAAAAGGGGTATATGACTGGATACAGTGTAAAATTAGAAAATACTTTTTGTGTTGTTGAAAGTTTTTTTTTACTATATCATCATCTGGCTTATAATGTTCTGTGTTTAACCAAAAAAGATAAGCCTGTCATCATGCTGCAAAGTCTTCTCAAATCCCACATCAGCTGCTCTAGTTATCACCAGTTTACAGTAAACACGGCTTTCTTGCAGTGGGTATAACCCACGATACAGTGCCTATAAAAAGTATTCACCCTCCTTGGTATATTTCACCCCTTATTTTTTTAGCAGCATTGAATGATGGCTGCTTTAATTTCAAATCTGACACATTTCCAAAAAAAAACAGATCCCTACAAAGTTTTAAAAAACTTAAAATTAGAAGTATGAAGCCGCCTTAAAATAACTTGCCTAAATCATCACTGGTGCCAGTTGATGAAGATCATCTGAGTGAAGCGAATGTGTTTCAAGGATTGTAGTATAAATACACCTGTATCTGCACGGTCCAGTTGGTGAATCACAACAAATCTGCAGGATTGTCGATTATTGCAAACGCTTTTATTTAGCCGCTTATGAATATTTTGTTTTTCATTAAATTTAATTGTGCCTCAGATCAGATATATTTGATATAAAAACGAAATAAATCAGTCCTGCAAACTTTGGTGACATATGTTGCTATATTTTTAATATACATGATGAATAATTAATTGCATTCAAGTAGCCTAATCAGTTTCGCTGCGCATAACTAATTATGATGCAGAACAGATTGCCCGATAGTAATACAGTTATCTAATTCTCAGTTTTACATATAATCCATAACAATGTTGATTTTTAAATAGCTGTCACAAAAAGAGAATGAATGAAGACCTCTGAAGACCAAGTCCGTCTTTCGGTTTACTTGTTTTTCATGTGTCCCTTAAACCCTGATTTTGTGTGGACATGAAATACGCACTAAGTCAACGTAGGGATAAATGGCACGTAATTGGTATCCAGTCTTTTTTATAAAATTCACACCAGACACACACCTTCACACCTGACATCTCACCGTCTGCGGTTGAGCTTTGAGCTTGTTTTCTCATACACCTGACAAAGGGTAAAGGTTGAAAGAATTTATCCGTGAAGTCCTCTGTTCTCCTTTTGTCTCTGCTTCAGTGTCAGATTTAGAGCTTCTGCACTGAACTATTCACTGATCACCTGAGTCCAGTACCGTGAGGTCTAAAGTGTGACCTCAGATATTGTGTTGGAGCTACTCTGAGTGTCACTGTCAAAACACTTAAAAAATACAAAATACATTTTGTAAAGAACCTTTGTTTGAATGAAGGAGTATTATGACATGGAAATGGGGAAAGTCATGAAAAACAAGAAAATACAAATAAAAGAAACCCTGATTATCTAATATAAGAATGTGCATGTATTCAGATTTAAAGCTGCAACCAGCCATTTTCATTGATTAATCTGAAATGATTTCCTTGATTAACAGAGGAATCATTTGAACTAGAAATGTCTACCAGCAGCCCACAACTGAAGGCTCAGTTCAGAAATGACAAACATTCAAAATTTGGAACATATTTTTTCTTAAAAACAATGAAAACAAATCAATTATCAGAACAGATGCTGGGTAATTTTGTTCTTTGTGCAGATTAAACAAGCTTTCATGAAGTTAATGCTGCGTTCGTATTTTATCTAAGACAACAGATTAATGTGAGAATGCGGATCTTAACGAAAGGTTAAGGGTTTATCTCGTGTATTGAGAATGAATATTATGTTGGAATTGTGTTTATTTAAGGATTAAAGGTTTGGTCGTGGTTTTTCAGGAAAGGTTAAAGAGAAAGACAGCCATATGAGTCAGGGCATGTTAGTCAGTCATTAAATCAAATTCCTGTTAGTCAGTCATTAAATCAAGTCCAAACTCATCATCTTTTGTTGAGTTTCTCTTCAACCTTCGCAGTCCCTTGTTTAAATGTTAATTACACATTTCACATCTGCTACAGTGTTCTGCCTCATAGCCTCACAGCCTGCGTCGAATTAACCACAGTTACCTTTCTCAATCATTATGAACCAGCTTCAAGCTTCCTGAATTTGTAATCACGGGGGCTGGCGCACAAACATTACAGGTATTTTGCAAAGCAGTCACAAGCACACACAGAGACAATCTCCTTTTCTCAGTATGAGTGCTGTAATGACCTAATCTCAGCTGTGAAAATGAAACCTGCATGGATCCTTATGTGTTACTCCTTGTCTCTGCGTGTACCTGCAGCAGCGAGTCCTCAGCCGCAGCAAAGCACGCAGCTGGACGGTGCTTAAGCCTGGAGATTTAAGTTGGAGATTTATTAGGAAACATCCGTTTGCCGTAGGCACATAACCTCCTGTGGCATTGGACATAACTTGTGGGGTGTTGAATTTCTAATATAAATGTTTGATACCAGGCAGGATGGTGGCTGTGTTCAACACGTGTCCAGAGAGACCAGGCAAATGGAGAGAAAGCTCCATTTTTAAAAGTCTTCTAATGGACTTGTTATGAAGTACTATGTAGATGTTTTTGTTCTTGCTGACATCTAACATATGAGTCTTATGACTTAACATTGCAGCAAAACCTCAACTTTACTTAACAACAGCAAGTGCAGCCAACAAATACGTGCATGTATCTGTGACCAAGAGAAACTGTGGAGTTGACTTTAGGAACATCTACCTTAAATTTAACTTGTCTGAACACCATTTGTACGACAGTTTCCTCTTACGACAGGATGCTTTGACACTTTATTAATTTGTTCAGGACCAAGGACATAAATGGCACATCGTTGGTTTTTAGTTCTGCTCCATTTCATGTTCACACTGGCCTTTTACCAACAGGAGAAATGCTGTCGTCCTGTCTGATCAGCGTAGACCCATGTAGGGAAATCAAATTCTGGTGACTGACAGCAGGTCATGTGACACTTTACTGCCCCATAAGTGTTAAGTGTTTTAATAGATGTTCACAAAGATCTAATGAAAAACTGATTAATTATGATGAACATCAGTCCAAACTGCAACTGGCTATGGATTAATTCATGACTGACGATCTACGTACCTTCTTCTGCTTATTTGTATTCACATTCATACTTACTTATGGGTATAGGGATATTCCTGCTCGTGACCCCATGCTGAGCTGCTCACTCAGTTCAGTTGTAATGTTGTTGTGTTGTAGGTATGAATGCAGTTGTTATTTTTCTTTGTTATCGTATTTTGTGGCTGGGACTGTTAAACTGAATTGCCCATTTTGAGATAAATAAAGTTTTCTGAATCTGAATCTAAAATCATCAGCAGGAAATCTTACACAGACCTTATTTTACTCCCTCCAGACCTAAAAAAATGGGCTCAAGCTCTTCTGATCCTGAGTTCAGTCAAGACAGTTCAATATGAATAATATAAACCTATTTTCTTTATTTCTTTCTGCTGTTATTCTTGTTGCCTTTTCCTGGTCGTCAGTTATAACTTTTCATTGGATATCCATATTACAAGCAATATTGACAGCTTGCTGGAAAGGAGCAGATACACCTGTACGATAGTAATAATCATGAACTGCTGATAAAAAACACATAATCTGTTCTCAGTACTGATGCTGCAGACATTTAAGGCCTACTATCTCGTGTGGTCATTTGTGTTGGTGAATTTATTGTCCCTGTGCAGTTTATCAGCCTGACATTAAGGCTGACCAGTACTGGTTGTGCTTTCACAAATGTCAATGCAGCCTGCGCTCTATCACAGTGACAGTTTGTGTTCCAGCAAAGCAACTCAAGGCTGGTCATCCGTGCTACAAACCGAGGTGTTTGTGGTACGATAAACACGGTGAAGAAAGGGAGATTTCAAAGATGATAAATGGAATGATGATTTCTCTGTGTCAGCATGGTTGACTCCCGAGCACTGTGGCAGTTTGTCCTGTGATCATGGCAACTAGTTAAGGAAAATGTTTTGGTTATGGTTAATAAATCTACAGAACCATTACTTTCAGGTCTGCGATGAGACACAGACTCCGTCAGGTGTGACAAGAGAGAGAGAAGGCAAATAAAGTAACTGTAATTTTGTTTTGTTTTTTTCAGTGCTTTTTCTACAGGCAACTTGTTCTTAGTGATATCTAAAAAATGTCAGCGTTGCAATTTATTTTATATTGCAGTAGCATTTGCTGTGTTTATGAGCATGCAGACGGAACATTTTCTGCTGCTGCATCAGATGAAAAGCTTTGCACCAGTCATCCAGTGGTTGACTTTCATTGTGAAGTGACAATGACAAGTGCGATGTACAGTACAGCCACGATAACGACCATGTTTGATACTTCTCTATGGAGAACTGTAACTCTATGGAAAAAACTGTATCAGAACAGAAAGTGGCTTCTACAGATTGATGCTTTTTAACATGTTGCATCTTTGGCTTCACACCGTAGTTTTCCACTACTTGTCAATGACTAAAAGAAAAAAACCTGCAGCAGTTTCCTCCCTGATGTGATTTGGTGATGTTACTCCCACAAAGATTAGATAAGCTGAAAGTTTATTTAATTTAGCAATATTACAAAATATGAACAAATGATCAAAAGATGCAATAATAAACCGGGCATGGCAGCAGGATGAGTGTGCAAAGGTGATTTTTTAAAATCCTGTCTCCCTCTCCCCCCTCTACATGGACTCATTGGTCACTCAGACTGACGCTGTGCATATTTCATACCACCAGTTGCCTGCCTCCCTTTATTAGTGGAGTCACCAAGGAGAAACAGCTGACTGATATGGAGTCCAGAAATACTGGAGCTTTTCATCTGCACTATATGAAGCTGTCGGTCACTGATCGATACACTTCTGTCTGAGTGTGTGTGTGTGTGTGTGTGTGTGTATTTTCATGCACCAGAAATCATTCATGTGCAGCAGCCTACACCTATAAATATTATCATATCCGGTGTCGTGGGAGTGAAAACCCGGTTTGATTCCTCTGTCACGTTTTCCCAGGAGACAGCAAAGCTCCAGGCAACACGCCATGAGTTCTAATTTACTTGCCACTGCTTTCATCTGCCCTAACGTTTTTCATACATTTAATTTCTGTATTTTTTTTCTTTCTTTCTTTCCTTCCTCCTTGTAAGAGTATGACGCATGTGCGGCTGTGTGTGTGTGTGTCTTTGCACACTGCCAGTGTGTTGGTATACGTACAGCTTTGCGTCATTCCATGCACCTTGTTACCCTTTATAGCATTCACCATTTCTCTTTTTGTCCCCGTGCTTCATCAAAAGTGTCTTCTTTTGCGCGTCGCCTGTGTTCTTTACTTTTCTGGTAACCATAAATCTCAAGGCAGTGAAAAATAATCTTTCAATTAATTTGTTAATTTTTTATTGAATGTTATGATGCTCTTTTTAACAGAGGAAACTAGATTTACTCTGAGCAATGCTGAGGATATTTGGTCATAAACTAAAAAGTATTGGGCAGATTTTGCAAAGCTCAATCAAAGCTTAAGGCAACTAAAGTTAATAAGTTAATAATAATGATTTAATCTTTAGTGGAAAATGGAAAATTCCACATGAATCAAGTCATTTTATATAATAACTCATGAAAACTAAACAAATATCAACTTTGTTGTGGTGCTAGAAGAAAAGTCAGTCAATCAGTAAAGTCACTGAAAAATAGCTATATATGAAATAATCATAAGGATGAATTTAAGTTTTAACAAAAACACAACCAGTTGAAAACTGTGTCAAGCACCACAGCCGGATCCAGAGGAGTTGCAGGGTGACATTGCCTCTCCTGCATACATTCATCACAGACACATTTCATGGAAATATTGGGCTTCAAATGTCTTTGAACTTATTTTTTCTGAGGCAGTATGATATAAAATATATCTCTAATAATATTTCGTGCACAGGGTTTAATTCATGTTGAGTTTTTGTATATCTAAATTATACATACAGGATTGAAACTACACATACAACCATTTAAATTATTAATTCAGTGGTTGTGAAAGTTCTGAAATGCCTTTGAGTTTGCCAAGCCTGAGGCCTCTTAACTTCCTGTTCATGATCATGATTGCCTACAGCTGGTAGCTTCTCTGTGCCAGCATGAAAAGGGTTTGTTTGACAGCACTCATTGGATTGACCAACACACAGTAAAATGGGAAAGTCTGAAGAGCTCAGTGCTGATCTGAAAAAGGAGATGGTAGATTTGCACAAGACAGGAATGTCTCTGTGGATCCATTTCAAAACAACTGCAAATTCCAAGATCATCAGTTCAAACAATTGTATGTAAATAAAAGTTATAGGGAGGTGCAGCCTCTTTGCCAAGGTCTGGGAGAAGATCCAAATTGTCACCCTCAGCTGAGGGGAAATTGGTTTGAATGGTCAAGTTTTACATTGCCCTCAGCTGAAAGACTGTCGTCCAGGAAAGAAGCCGCTGCTCCTAAGTTGACATGTTAAAGCTCAACCAAAGTTGAAAAAGCCTTCTGGCCCAGACGACTGGGCAGCTGTAGCTCAGTAGGTAAAGCAGTCATCCACAAGCCACTGACCCACAAAGGCTCACAAAGCTTACCGGTAGATAGTAAAAACATCTGGGAAAGGTGAAACTAAGTGACATTCAAAAAAACAATAAGTGTGCTACATGTATATTTATGACTATGTATGTTTGATTTTGTTGAGTGTTGAATCAAATAATGTGCACCAAATTTTTGGGCTTTCTTTTATTAAACATGTATGCACATGACATTCAGGTGCATTAAGAGTAAACTTTAAACAACTGTAGGTAGTGTGGCTAGACATATGCATCTTTCATGAGTTTCTTTAGGCATTTTAGAAGAGGATAACCTAGAATAGGGATAGGCTCCAGCACACCTGCGACCCTTATGAGGACCAGCAGTTAAGAGAATGGATGGTTGGATGGATATTTCAGAATATTTGAAATAATAGTTTGAATGTAAGTTTAAAAAAAACTCATGACAATGTAAATGTGAGCTCATAGTTTACACTGACAGATGAATGTTGTTTTTCTTTAAACCTATATCTTTCTCCAGGAAATGCATTACTGTCCTCACATTTATCACATTTCTACACACACACACACACACACACACACACACACACACACACACACACACACACACAAACCAACTCTCACAGACAGGATTAATGTGTTTGAATGAACCGGGTTTAGTGGTCTGGACGCTGTGGTTGCAGGGTTGTGATAGCAGAGGAGTGAGTAGAGCTAATCCTGTACTTGCCTCGAGACACTATCTGTCACATGCAATCACACGAGCGCGCACACACACTCATTTATATAAGACAAACCTGACTTGATGAAGGGTAACGATATGAGTGCGATGTTGCTCATATCTCAGAGGAACCACCACGTCACTGACGTCCACAATGAATGAAAGTTTAAAACAAAATCACTACAGTCCGTGCAAATGGTTTCAGTGTGATAACATGCCTAATAACTGGTTAATGTCAATTATGTAAATGAAGGATTTGAATCACAACTTCTTTTACTGAGGAATAATTTGTTGATGTCAAACCACTGAACGTAATCGAACCATTTAATGTTTTTTTGTGTTTTTTACACAGTGACACACACACCATAAACCATTTATGTCAAACTCTTCTTTCATTGCCATACCCTACCAGACTTTTTGAATCTTTGACATTTGATAGAGTTCACAGATCTCGCTGTAATCACTTCCTCACACATTTTTCTCTAGAGCACTATTGTTAAGAGCGGTAGCATATTCTCAGCGGGGTAGCGTGCATCGACTAGCCCTGCAAGTGGAAACTAGAACCTGCCAGAAACATTTTCATGAAACACATGGATGAATTTCTCTGTCACCGGTGTGACCATGCTTTAAAAGTGGATCAACAAACTCTATTATTACTATTATTTTAACTATTGATAATACATCTTTTAATGGATTTAGATAATTGTATCTCATATAAATGTGGGCTTCTTTCTCATGGAGTCTTTGGCAGGACATATTACAAGAATAATGTTTGGACTGAAATGGCAACTGGTCACTTTATTCACAAGGCTCCTCTGTTTCTGAAACTTGCACTTTGTAACACTTGTAGAAGAGAAATACTGCTCCCGTTTCCATCTGCGTAAGATCAACAATACTTGAGATTTGATAGCTTTGTCCGTGGAGTCTGTCTGTGTTTCCAGTAGAGGGAAATGTCCTCACACAGTGAATGATGTGTGAAATAAAAATGTTTTTCAGAACCTTTGTGCTTCTGCCTTTGAAGATTCTGCACTTAAACATGAAGGCAGTGACAGAGGGCAGTGAAGAAATGGATAGAGGGTGAAGAGTGGAAAAAAAGTGAGTGAAACAGTCTCACATAGTGGAGGTTGGTGTGTCTGTCCTGCCTCACTAAGCCTCTCCTAATCCCAGCAGGATTATGACTGTTTATAAATGTTTCAGACATGAACAAGGGATGTCAGAGTTCAGCCGTGACCTTTGAACGATGTCATTTGGTTTCGTTTGGGCCAGTACTGAGAGCAGCCACTTCATCATTTCTGACCCAGCAGTGAGACAGTGGCTTATCTTTTACTGGGCGTATGGACTATATATGTGTGTGTGACTCTGTTTATACGTGTGCACGTTTGTGTTTTATCTTGTCTGTAGGAGCCATTTTTAGTTCTTTCTACAGTTTGTTCTTTTTATAACTGTGCGTGTGTGTGTGTGTGTGTGCATGTGTGCAACTCTAATTAAATGAATCTGTACATACCTTTCAATTCAGATAATGATTTTATGAATTCAAGTAATAGTATCTTAATTCATTTAGCCCTTATGTTTTTGAATAATGAATAATATTGCATTAACTTTCCTTATGGGTAGGAGGTGGGAACCTGCTGTATGGTGGAGGAAAATGTCTCCATCATGTAGTTTTCTTTAGGATGAACTTTAATTTAAGCAACCAGAAACCTGGAGGTGTAAACTTGGGAACTTTCAGGTAAAGTTAGAAACATGTCAGTCCACACGCTCGTACAAGTAACTCGATCAGATCCACCATGACTGTCACATCTAGCTCTTGACAGGAGACCCAGACATGCTATTAAAACACCCAGGAGGGAAACTCCTGGAGAGGGGAAGACAAGTGGTACTGTAAAACAGGAGAAATAGAAAATAAAAAGAAGTTGCAGAAGAAAACATGGTGACAACAAACATGTTAGAAATAAGATAACCCCTCTCTGAGCCCAGGTCGAAATATATTTTACTTCTAATGGACCAGCCTGTAATGTTTAGAGGTGTGTGTGGTTATTCCACTGTAACCTGGTGGGTTAATTAAGGCAGACATAGTGAATGATCGCACGTAACAGCATTGCACTCTGGCACTGTTTCATTTGAATACGCTTCCCACCACCACTCATTCTACCTGTACACTGTGCAGACTGCACCTGGCACAAACATACACTGAGAGGCAAAGCTGTGAAACAGTGGGAGTGCTGCACTGGTTGTTACCATCAGTTATTAGCAGCTCTATCTGTCCCGGTCGGTCTCACAGCTGTCTCTTTCTCTCACTTGCTCACTCTTTCTCGCTGAGGTCTGTTAGCCGTTGCATACAAACTACGATCAGCAAGTGATTCACAAAAGTTTTAGCAAAATAACTACATGACAGGCTTAGCCTCCCCTAGACTGTTACATTAGAAATAAGGTGTGTCAGAGAAATTTCAATGTATCATATGAAGGTTTGCTGTAGGAAGGATGTGCAATCAAGATAAATAACAGACTACTGTGTTTACCTGTGTGACAGACCTGTGAGTGACGCGTGGATGATACAGAATGACTTATAGCTCTGGCGCATGTAGCACACCGCACATGCTGCAGTTGCTGCATGTCACTGGTTGATGACGTAGAAAAACATGAAACAGGAGCAGTTCAGTGAACATTCATTATATTTTGGAATTAGTTTCACGTTGAAGATTAAATTAATAAACATTTGTTTCCTTCAGTTTGGTGGCATTTGATGACTGGCAGTGAGAGGACATCTGTCTCCTGTGGCGATTGCGTAGTACCATGATTTTCACCCAATCTGTCCACTTGTATATACAGTACAGTGCTCTGTACACATGTAGAGTATGTTGTTTCTAATGGAAAATGCTGCAGCTTTTTGGTGAAAGAAAACCAGAGGGCTTCCCTGCCATTTTGATTGTTTATGTTGATGAATGATGTAATTAACATGTTGATTAATGAGTGTGAGCTGTGGAGACAGAGGGGCACCAGCAGGATGGGGGCGCTCCTTAATGAAGTTCTCTCTCAATCGCTTGTCTCTCACGTGAGTTTTTTTTTTTCAGTACATCAATTCAACTGTCGACTTCGTTCCTACCTATTTCATATGTTGTCTGTGTGTCATATGTGTGTCTACAAGTGTGCAGGCTCATTCATGTGTATACTGTATAATTTAATAGCTGTTGAAATATTGAATTGGATTCCTGGAGGAGAACGAACGCTTTCAATTCACAGATGCAAAGCAACTGTCAGAGTAAAAGGCACAATAAAGGTTATTATATAAATTGCTTTACTGCAGATAATCCTTTACAGTGTGTCTGTGTGTGTCTGTGTGGGTAGGTGTATGTGTGTATGAATGTGTCTACACATACAGTCTCACCTCTGTGTATCATTTAGTCCTGTGCATTCAAAGTCTATGCATGTATCTATACATGAGCATTCAGTTTGTGTTGAGGATTTCTGTGCATCTTAGTGTGTTTGTGTGTACAGTAAATTGACTTGGAGTATCCCTAGTTTGGTTTCAGTGCTGTATGCGTGTTGATGGCTGAAGCCTCAGAGCAGCTGTTGCCATGAATCCTTCACCGTGAGTCAGCCAGTAGAGTGTGGTTAATATAAGATATTGCTGCCACTTCACAGCGGGGAAATGACAGACTACATACCGTTTTATTCCCCACCATCAGTGTTACCCAGAACTAATTATATTAGTTTGTTTATTAGCAAAGTCATAAGGCTTTTAGATTTATTAATTTGCTAACGTAGAGGAGATGAGGCGCAGGCTACAAGGGTCTGTTAAGCTCACCTCACCTCACCATTTTAAAATCTGTACTCTTCAGATGTAATGCTGTCTCCAGTGACATAAACATTTCACACAACGTCCTCTGGAG
>JAUBNQ010000007.1:17415106-17436150 GCA_032353495.1 Ctenopoma kingsleyae | reverse complement strand
ATATACACATACACATATACACACACAGTATATATGTATTGTAAAATGCAGGATTTTTAGTCTCACCTGTTCCATTGTGGTCTCATGCAGTTCATTAAGGTTTAACGTGTAGATTCCCTCCTCAGCTCCGAATATCAAATACTGGTCTGAAACACACACAGCATTGTACCACTTCTTACAACAAACCAATGGCTGACTTCAGACTTTAAGAAGTTGTGGTATAATTCAGGATTTCTCTGTGAGTTGATCAACACTATATCTGGTTTCCTGTTGTTTACCTCTGGTGTCCGGGTTGATCCAAGAAGTGGCACAGTGGATCTTCAGAGGACAGCCGTTGAACACTTTAGAGAAACATGCTCCCATCTGTGAAGAAGACGCCAGAGGATTAACATAATAAAACATAGTGCAGATGATAAACTGATTGCATTAATTAGTGAATAATGTGGCTTAAAGTTTTCTGAATGAGTGCAGACTTAAAAGATATGTTCTGGTTTACTGTAAAGGGAAAACTGCATCATACTTATATTGTTACTTACATGGACTTTAGGTGTAGGTGGGAGGCCATTACTGATAGGCTTCTGAAACATACAGACAAACATTAAACACACACACAGATACCTATGATCCTGGAAACACACTGTGTGTGAATTTTACATAGTCACAGAGAAGCAGGGACTAACGAAATTGAAGGAACATATAAAGATGCAACACCAATAATGAGCAATATCTAAATATCCTTCCAGATCATTGTTACGAAATTCTATAAGCTTCAAACTATCTAAAGTGGATGATGATTTGGGATTTTCTTTGAACAAAATTTGCTCCTGTAAAAAAGAAGAGAAGCCAAATAAATAACTATTTCCCTGTACATTGGAGGCATTGTTGGTTGGGAGGTGCCCAAATGTCTCCCTCTTTTGCAGAGGTGCCCAGACAAACCAGCAGGGTTTACAACTGGTACAGCAACATGGACATGATCCCACTGACTTCATGCCCACAGTACGCTGCCAACATTCAAGACAGTCGTTAAGAAAAGCACATACTGGACTGTCAAAAGATTTTTCCTTGTAGAGCTGCTTACCGGAACATCCTTTTTGTCTTTCCGTATGGGGACACTAGGGGGCATGGTGGACTGTCTGTCTGCTGGACTGTTCCCCTCGCCATTGTGTGGGGAGTTCAGCCCATTACCTACAATCACAAAGTGAGAACTTAATGTGTCTGAGAGATACATGTAGGCGACAGAGAGGGAGAGTGTATGTACATATGCAGATACGTCTTTGAGAAAGTGAAAAATTAAAAAAAGCACAGCACAGATAAAGACTTTGCTACAGAACATACTCCGAGCACATTCCACTCACACTGACACATTCTCATAAACATCACTGGTTTCAGTGGGCATAATCTAATCTGCAGGACTAAAGACATGGAGAAGAGTTAAGTTAAACAGTAACAAACAAAGTGCTGGGAGCGGAGAGGGAGGGAAGGAGGGCAGGAGCAGGGTAGCAGGAAGAATACAGAGGATCAAATATAGTCATGATCAAAGGAAGGTGGGAATATACCATTTACCACCTCGTAGGCAGGAGCTTTGTCCACTGTACCGAACAACAAAATACAAAAGAGCATGCACTACCCTGTTCAGAGTGCATAAACTGGATGAATCATTTGTAAAATAATAAATAAAGACTTTCATGGTTACCAGTCTCTGTAGCTATGGACAAATTATACTACAGTGACCATAGACACCTGTCAGTTTATAAAATATTATAAGAAAAATGTAAAGCTTACACACAATACCTTACCTAATTAATGTGCACAACTGTGTTAGAAATTATGATCCTAACAAACCAGCACAGAAACAGTGAAATCTATTAAAAACTATTAAACCTCTGCTATTTTATACTATTTCATAAAATTACGCTCTTCCTATATGGTTTTCTTTTGTTTGATTATTATACAATGACACTGTGACATTTTAAAATTCGCATAAATAAAGCTGATAACCAAACAGAGAGTTTCCTCAAAATGAATCAAATACTGGCTAGAATGTGAGGTGAATTGTGAATTACAAATTGAAGATAGTTCTGAAAGTTCTGATCATTCAGGACAATGTTTTCTCCTCCTTCTTCTTCCTCCTATGAAGCGAGGGGAAGTGTTAGCAGACTACTAGCTTTTGACTGATTGGAAAACGCTATCAGATTACACAAAAAAAAGACTCTAAAGACAAACAATCATATTGAATAGTAACAAACTACAAACAAAATTTAAATTAAAAGGCATAATTATTAATGAAATCATGGAACAAATAAATCAGTCAGACTACGAGGACTGACTAATGGGAGACCACACAACAAATTGAAAGGGGATGACAGGGTCTGCGGACACTATCGATCTAACAAACAGCTGCTCTTACTCTCTCCCTTTTCCTCCTGTTTTTCCTGCACCTCTTTCACCTCCTTCAGCACCTCCCATGCCTCCTCCAGCTCCTCCTCTGTGTGAGGCGTGTGGAGCCACTCCCAGAAATGCCTAAAGCTCCCATCATCCTCTGGGGCAGAGTTTTCGACGTCCGTGCATTTCGGGCTCTCGTTACCTAGGCTACTGCGGCGATGAGGTGGCAGCTTCGGGGGTGGGGGCCGCGGGGGGACGCTGGTGGTGGGCTTGGCTGGACTCTGCGGCTCAGGACCTGGACACCGTTTGATGGTCCCTCCCCCTCCGCTGTCATCCTCACTGTGTGATTGGCTGTCGTCTTGTTTTTGTTGTTGTAGGGATGTGCAGATGGACTTGGGCTAAAGGAACACACAGATAAGGACAACGCTTCTTCATTCATCATCTTGTGGAGAGCAGAATTTCAAAACCAGGAAGTCTTTTGTTTTGAAAATATTCCAACAACAAAACTAACAACAAATAAAGAACGAAGTCAGTAGTTTCCACATTTTTCAATGTTTCCAAAACAGTGTTGTTACAAAAGGAAAACTTCCTCAAATGACAAGTTGACCATGACTGATCCATTTACTAGTTCATACCTTGGGAGGAAGTGGAGGTGGGACCTTAGGCCTCATGATCGTGCTCGATTTACTGAAGATTGAGAAGACAAGAAGAATTTGACTCTTTGCTTGAAAAGACATCCATACAATACAAGTACTCAAGAAACATGTCTTATGATGGTCACACTAATCTGTCAACACTCAGTCACTGTGGAGGTTATAGTTTGGCTTGTCATTTTAAAGTGATTCACCTTTGATTGTGAAGGACATACTGTATTTCATAAGATCACATATTTAAATATCTGTACTACTTAAACCAGCAGAGGTTTCTGTTGGTATAAGTAATATTACTGTCTGTCTGCACAACCACACCATTAAAAACTGATTTTTAAGATGTATTTTTTGGTGCACACAGACAAGACCAGATGCAGTACTTCATAAAGTAATTAGATGTTAAAAGAAATTCTGAAATGACAAGTATAACCATAACCTGGCAGTTTGGTAAAGATAACTGTCTTTAAGAACTGACCATTACATAGAAAGTGAAACTAGGACACTAGTGAACAATAATAAAAACCACAGATGGAACATGTTAAGTCTCTGAGAAGTAGTGCTGATACACAAAAGCTGAGATGATTACAGCTAATGTTACCTTCCGTACTACACACATTTCTGTTGGAAATTCTAAAAGTCAAGTCAAAAAGTTCAAATACTTAAAATGCTTCTTTAAATTATGTTAATTTTTACCCAACTTTGCTAAATTTAAATTTCCATCATTTAGAAGATGCTAAGATCCCTGCTGAACAGCTAAATGTCAATAACCAATCATTTCAATACTAGACCAGCACTATATGCACAGACACTTATCCATTTCACCATGTAGGCTACATATTTGTTAATGACTAATAGACAAAGACTCGATCACAATACATAAATAAAAAAAACAGAGGCTGGGGGCCAATCACAGTGAACACAAACACAAAGACACCAATAACAATGAGATAGTGTTTCAGCTGAATTACAGTCAGAAATATGGTTTAAACCTCTAAAAAACTTAAACTGAGAGAGATAAAACGTTATGAGAAACTCTGAGAAGAAGACAAGAATACAAACAGTGGGAGAGTGGGATGGCAAGTGGCAAGCTGGCAAAAAAAAAAGCATGTAAAAAGACAGCAGGTGGAAAACAGCCCTGACCCAACACCTAGACCTCGTCTTTTTCTGGAGGTGGATCAATACCAGTTTAGGATTTATCAAAAGCAAAACACAACATCTACAGAACTGGTTGCAGTTCATTTAGAAATTCAGATTGTATTTTGTAATGTGTTCTAGATCATCAAAAATATACTGTACACTGATCAGCCACAACATTATAACCACCATGAGCACTTGACTGGTCTGTGGCTACGCAGTAAGCTGTGATGCACTGTGTGCTCCAACAGCTGTCGGATCATGAGCAGCATTAAACTTTTCAATTTGTGCTGCAGTAACCTGATCCTGTTGGATCAGACTAGAAGAGCTATCCCACGATGCCCAACCAACCACGGGTGTCTATAACTTTGTTGCTGGTTCTGGTAGGTACTGACCACCTAATACCAAGATTTGGCCTTACAATTTGGCCTATGTTAAAGTCACTCAGATTCTTTCGCTTACCCATTTTTCTTTCTTCCAACAAATCAACTTTAAGAGCTGATTGTTCACTTGCTGCCTGCGTATCCCTCCATTGTAATGAGATAATCAATAGTATTCAGTTCACCTGTCAGTGGTTTAATGTTGCAGCCGATCAGTGTATAAAGTACTAAAGCCATGGTTTAGCCAAGTTCCAGTGCCTAAAAAGAATTCTCTCGTCCTCCACAGAGATTTGGCTTTTACACAGTGAGGAATGAGGCTGGATGCCAAATATACAGTTTTATAAAGGCATGACAGGACAGGAGGCAGCATGAGAGCGTGCGCACACACACAAAGCAAAGAGGCGCACAGATGGCAGCGCAAGTGGAGAACAAAACAAGGCACCAGCAAATAAGACGTCAAGGACATCAGGATCAGTTATCTAAACACCAAATCTAAATCCAGACCTCATCTCATCCAGTAAAAATTAAATAATACAATGTGCCAACAACTGATACTGTATGTACATGGAAGATTTAACCATGATGTTTTAAGCCTTCAAAGCAGTAAAACAGAAGAAAAAATGTGGAAATAGCTGGAAAACTAAAGCAATAAACCTTCTATATTATCAGATTCCTTGAGTTTTTGGGGTAAGGGTTACTGTTAGTAGTTATTAAACTTCACAAAACAAAAACAGCTTGGGAAACACAGGCTGTGAACACACACAAACACAGGTGGCATATGTGGCGTGATGGTGGGGTGTGCTGCATAAAGATGCGTGGATGAAACTGTGGCAAAGACAGGAAGCCTGTCTCCTTGTCTTATTCCTCACCCTCCTCCTTTCGTCTTTAAACAGAGGCAGGAGTGTGTGGAGAAGGAAAGAGAGACAAGGAGACAAGGAGGGAGAGGCTTCTGCTTCTAAGACTGGGAGAGAACTTACTGAGTGTGAGTTTCATCATCATCTGCACCATCATCATCCTCATCCTCATCATCCCCTAAGTGTGCCACATGGCCCCTGGGAGAGGAGGTGACGATAGGAGGAGGGATGGGAAGAAAGGAGCAGGTAGGGGTGGGAGAAGAAAGCAGAAATTGAGAGTTGCGGTAGGGAAAGCATAGGAGGGAGAGATTAAGGGAAAAAGGAAGCAAGCAAAAGAGACAGGAGAGGACAACAGGAGGAGGAGATGGAAGAGGATGGGGGGGTGGGGGGGAGAGGAGGAAGAGCTGAGTGAAGCTTGGTCCACAAACTTTCTCTAACCCTCAAACCCTGGGCAGATCTGAAAGGACTGAACAGATCCAAACAAAAATAGGATCCCACACTAGCACTGAGTTCAATAAAATCAATAAGTCAGACAAATAATTTGCTATAGACCTGAACTACACAGAAAAGTCAGCTACAAATGCTGCCATGTACATCTACAACCAGACACCTCTAAACCCAACCGTACAGTTTGAACCTATCCAGTCCTTACAGATCTACACAACCCTTAACAGTAGACTTAACCTCTAATCAGTCAATTCATAGCAACTGTGAGTGCAACTTGTTCTGGGTAAATTGTCAAATAACAAGGCCATTCTTTGAATTGGACACATCTAGATTTCCTCTTTTATGGTTTTGTGTGTTCTATGTATTTGATGATATTTTACAGAAATACTCTCAGTGCCTTTGAACAGTGTTGCACTGTTGCCCGTGGCACTCAACACTATCAGTGTCTGCTTCACGGTATACAAACCACAGGAAATGTATATACTTTAAAAATGAAAGTCTTTATATTACAGGTCATTTTGCTTCTCTTCACAGTGTTTTTACTAGTCTTTACCTGTACTATCTTGGGAACAGCTGCTTTTTATATTAATGTTCTAAATGAATTAAAAAAAAAAATCTAAGTGAATGTACTATAACTTTATACAACTTCAACCTTCAATTTCTTGACACACAAAGTATACTAGACATATTTAATCCTAATCCTTTCTTGTTTTTAGATCCAATTTACAGTAAACTATACAGATCTACTATGACAAAATAGGAAACTAGAAAAAGCCATGACCTTCATTATTATGTAATTACTTTCAACTCATTCTTTTTCCGAAAACAGAGGCGTGAACATGTAACCTGTCTGTCGGTTAATAAAAAAAAAGACACTTTAAACAATTTTTTTAAAAACTGTTATATTCTGTGCTGCATGCTGAGTGGTACATACTAAATGCAACTTATTTGCAATAAAACAAACCAAGACCTGCATTTTCTATCATCTCTAAACCTAAAATAACTTGGTTCTCTTTGCCTGTACATATGAAAGCTGTTCGTAATCTTTGTTAATATGCAGGCCAAAGATTTCAGTGAATCAACTGTCTCATAAAAAATATCAAAGCACCATGATCATCATTATTTTTGGGGTAAATAAGAAAAATTTCTTCGAAGACTTGCCAGTATAATTGCTGAAGACCCCTACTGCAGCTTTGGGTGTATAACTGTATACACAAGCATGTGTGTGAATGCACACATGAGAGTGGGAGTATGTGTGTGTAAGCCATGCTCTGCAGGAAGCTCCTATAAAGCACAGTTTTCCTAATGACATCAAAGCGTGAAGCAAGCGGCAGAAGAAAAATATAACCCAGAAGAGTCCAAAAGCTGAGAGCCGAGAAACCTGACAGCCTGAACTCATTACAACAGTGTTAGTTGCGTGTGATTGGACCAATTAGTCCAGCCGTTAACAATTATTGGCTTATGGGTGGGCATGGTTAGAAGTCCAGCAAATCAAGAAACTTTTGATTGATCAGGATGCAAGAGTCTGACTCACCTCTGCTGTAGCTCCTCCTCCACTGATTTGAGAAGACTCCTGTTTGTCAAACAAGTGAAAAGTATGAATGAGAGAATATGACAAAGACAGACGAAATAAAGAAATCTTCTTAGCCCTTCGCAAACTATGGAGGACATTCTGCTGTCATGATCTGAAACGGAGCTTTCTGCTGAAAAGCACAGATGTATGCTGAAAGCTCACAAATACACAGCTTCTACATCCTCATGGTGCAAATATTAACATTTCATCAAACCTAGTGAAAATGGCAGGCACAACGAGAGATGAAAGTAGACAAAGTAAAGGTGAAACTCACTTGTTTCCTCCCAGTAGACTTGGAGAATCATGCCCGTACTCAAACTGCAAGTCCTACAAGACAGACAAAAGACCGTTACTACTGCGACATATTATTTCATTAAGGGCTCATTTAAAATGATGCTACATATTTTATTTCTGCAAGGGCACCAACAGAACTGGAGCTCTCTGCCAGGTGCCTCAGTCATATAAACAAATGGTCATTACAACTGAAATCAGAAATTTCATACTTAGTATAATTCATAAGCACAGACTGTATATTACTGTACACAGGGAGTATGTGTACAGAGATGACTCTTGCCGAGTTCACTTTGTGGCTTAATTACTCACAACAGAAGAGCTTTTTGACAAGATACCTGCTCAGATTATTAAATATCTGCTTAGTTTGAATAGCACAAAAGTTGGTTTTAAACCACTCGTTCCCCATGATGCCCAAACATTAAGTCTACTTATGACATATTACTACAAGTTACGGCTCTGTGCAGACATAACTGTGGCCAATTTAACCAAAAATATTTTGTCTTAGGGGCCACAGAAGCAAAAGTATACATTACAGAATAGAAAAAATGGCAGCTGAAATAACTATTAGCTGTAGCAAACCCACTAATTAAGCTACTCTGAAGTCTAGTGGGACCCTATAATACTACAAACTAATATAACCTACTTAGTCAATAATTCTTTCTGAATAAACACACTCTTCAGTGCTTCAGTGTGTGGAAAAATCCAGTTTGACAGCCTCTTATGGCTGCTAAGCTATGATGAACAATAGCTGTTTGATGGACTCCCTGATATACTGAGTAATTTGGGAAATATAGGGGTGTTCTGACTCCTGGGTTGGCATCCGATCTTTTCAACAATTAAACAACTAAAGCAATTAATTATTCAAACTATCGTATGGATGCTTTTTTTGGTTAAATATACTACAAAAAAAGATATTTGCTTGTATATGTTTTAAGTGAGGCTCACCCTTCCAACAAATCAGAGAAGGTCAATTATTTCTGCATGACTGGGGAGTTTTGTACCTTTGTATTGATTCGAATTTCATCAGACCTATGTAGAGTGTAGTGGGGCAGGGACAGTGAGGGCTGGATTTTGAGTCACAAACGAGGACTGGCTTCAGTTAGAAAAGTTGCATATTGTGAAATTAGGTATGCCAGAAAAGTGTTGTTTCCATACTCAAACATGTTAAATACATTAAAATCTAAAAGCTGAGTGTTCTTTTAATTTTTTGAATCTTTGGATAACAGGTGCAAATTTTGACAACAAGCAGAACTGACTATTTAGCATCATTCTCTGAGCGAAACAAAGGCTTGGTTTAACATCTATCCCATAAAGCCACAATGTGAATGCAGCATCGTGTCACAAGAACATTTTTAAAGATACTGACATAATGCAACAAGCACATGGACGGAAATACATATATTGCAAAAGAACAGATATAAACGAACATTATACAAACACACACATTGCTCTTGCTCACTACAGGATGAAGACGTTAGAGAATATATAAGCAGTAGGGTACGAGAGAGAGACACATTCTGTAGAGAGAAATATGGTACATCAAACATCACATATAATACAGCAAATGTTACAAGGTTAAATATGTATGATTTTTTTGGGGGGAAATTTTGGATGCAAAAAGTGACTATGTTCAAATGCACGTGTCCCCGATAAATGTCCTTGAACGGCACTGCCTCACTACCATCATTTAGGTTTGTAACTCTAACTGAATCTGATCTCTGATGTTTATGTGTCTCACATGTTTTTCATTTAACACAAAGAAATCAAAGATAAATAATATGATCTGATTGTCTGAAATGTATGTATATGTGAAAACAATACCACTAAGACTCTTATAACCACAACAACTACAACACTAGTTAGAGAGGCAAAAGTCAATGCTGAAAAAAGAAAAATAGTAACAAATGGATGGACCAGAAAGCATGGAACAAAAATATGAAAATGAACTAAAATACATAGTTGACATCAAGCAGCCAAAGCAATCAGCACACTTGAAAATGAAAAGAAAGAAGAAGGGAAAAAAAAGACACCATGGGTAAGAGTGCGAAAAGGAAACCGTGAAAGAAAAACACAAAGATAAAGTCAATGGGACAGAGGTATTAAAAAGAAGGCACGTGGTTAGAGAAACAGACAGATTGAAAATAAAATCTAAAACGGCTGATGTATGTGGACAGAGAGAGAAGCCGAAAGACCAAGAGACAGATAGAAAGAGTACTACCAGATTAGATCTCGCGGTATAGTAGAGCTCCTCAACACAGTCCAGATAGGGCTCAGAATCACACTGGTCAGCAAGACAGAGCGAGAGAGACCTCAGTTAATACATTAACCTGGACTGATGGAGGGAACGGGGAGGAATGGAGACGTGGTTGCAAGAGAGAAGATAATGGAAGAAAAATGGAATAAGGCAAAAATGGTCTCTGTAGTCCAAGAATCAGTTGAACAGAAAGAAGAAGATACTGAAAAATTTATCTGAAGAGGTGGGGAGGTAAATGCAGGTACTGACAGAGAGAGTGAAGGATGGATCCAGGATTTAAGAAATAATCATAAAGACTGAGGAGGAGAGACATAATAATAATAATAAACTGAATTAATAGAACACATGATGTGTGAAGCTTAAAATATTGAACAAATGACAATACCTGTGCAGCCTCCTTCAGTGAACAAATCAGACAATTAGTAACCTCTTGGTAGTATTTCCTTAAATTGTGACAATGGGTGTGTTTTGTACAGCAGTATATAAGAAAGTTGCTCTAACCACTGACATTTGCACCATCTGTGCTTGCCAGAGTCCACTGTGAGCAAAGACTCAATGCAGTGACGCTGCTAGTCATTTTGGTGACTAGGAATTATGTCCATAATTAAAATATTATAAGAATACATACAGTAAATGTAATAATTAAAATACTACACATAACACAATATTATAAATGGATAGATTTTGTAGAACTAGGGAAAGGTGCAAGTGCAAAGAAATTGCAGAGGAATCGTGAGGGAATAGACTTTAATGAGATGCTGTGATTGTGCACGAACACCGCACCATCTCATTTGCCCACTAGCAACCATCTTTATCAACTACTCCAAAATATATTGGTTACAGCAGATTAAGCTTTAACTTATAGAAAGTAAACTTAACTGGCAACTACGGCTCAACCCATTCACATTTCTCTTCACTGAAACTAATTATAATATTTTTTCTGCCAGAATCCAGCATACCTATTTAAAATGAACCAATAAACCAAAAAGCAAGGCCGTGCAATGACACATCCACCCCGTGCTGCTTATCCAGATCTACTGTAGGTCATAGTTGCAGCAGCCTAACCCAGTTAGTTCTGACACTGGTCAGTCTAGTCACATCCTCCAGCATTAAATGGGGGACCCAGAGGCATTCCAGCCCTGTGTCCCTCTGACATGCTCTGGGTCTATATCAGAGTGTCTTCTTATTATGACAAGCCCATAATTCCTCCACAGGGAGACATTTAGGAGGAACCCTGATTAGATGCCTGTACAACCTGGACTCTTTCACTGTAGAGGAGAGCAGAGCTTCTACTCTATACCCCTTCTGGGTATAAAATCTTACCCTTGTCCCTAACGGAGAGCCCAAAGACTTGTGTCTGCAATCTCAAGTTTAGCTGTACTGGTGAAGTGACAACTGAACAAACATAATCTCACTCTCACCCAGACATATGCCACAGTTAATAACTCACCGGTTCATGATGGGGTTCTGTTTCCTTTCTCAGTGGAGGATCAAACTTCACTTGGCCAACTGAGAAAGAGAAATTACAACAGAAAAAGAACAAAATGAGATTGTGGGATAATTATAAAAATGTGTTTGTGTATGTTGGATCTTATGTATAAACTCACAGTTAATCTCTGACAATGTCTTTCCTTCCCTAGTGCTTCTGCTGGTGGAACGAATACGATGAGGAACAGAGACCGGGGACTATTGGGACAGAGAGAAACATACGCAGTCAAATAGCAGTTCAAAGAATATACACAGTGTAGTAGTTAACAAGGTACTTGAGAAAATTACAATAGGCTATAAAAAAAGCACAATCCCTATGCTATTTCCTGTGGGTGGAATTTGATGACACAGCAAAACAACCAGCCGCGCTCTGCAAACAGACCAAAACACAGCAACACAGTCGACAGAAAACACAAAACTTCCCTGGCAATAACATCAACGCTTCATACTGATGTTGTCCTCACGTGCTGCCGTAAGCTAATATTTATATTACATAATGATGCAGTACCTTGATCTGACACCAGCATCACACAGTAACCTGGACCTTAACGCAGGCCATGTTAATGTCTTGTCTATTAAAACACAGTGAATCAGTTTCTCTAGATGATGTTAGTTGTTGGTTTCTTAGAGGATAATAGAGTTCATGTTCATGTCCACCGTCTTTAAACAGTGCAACAGGTTAAACAAATTAAACCACAGTAAACTGCAGTGTGATGTTGTCTTTCAAAAGAATTCAACATTTACTCAGTTGGCTTTGAATAGTCATTTTAAGACATCAACTCAAAAACACAGCAACGTCAATCCATGCTTGGATGTTGCTCGGAGCTACTGGAAAATCACAAAGACTATACAAAAATGCAATCATCAACAACATATCTGTAGCTCACACCCACTTTTGGATTTGTCATTTTTTAAATTTAAAGGTTTAATAAAGTCCATTCTCACAACACACAATTCATGGTTAGTAGCTGTAATGGAATACGCAGGCGAAGATGACTTCCTTAACTGACATATTTCAATATTTCCTATCTTGTTAAAAACACATCTTGTAGCCCCTGTTTCCAAACCACCAAATGGAAATGAAAGGTTTTGATATTTTAAGCAGAGCTGAGTAAAATTACTCCACTTTGGACTGATTTGTAACCCTGCAACAGAATTAATTTTCAACATGTCTTTGAAATTGAGCTTGCAGTCTAATTTATGACCAGACCTGACTAATGTGCATAAAAAAACACATGTCACTAAATAAATCTTTATCTGCATGTGGTTTAGATGCATTTTTTTCTAAGGGGTATAATAATGTCACATTGGAAGCCATCTTTATGAACATAAACATTTCTTTATCATCCACGCACTGCCACAGAACTGGAA
This sequence comes from Ctenopoma kingsleyae, assembly GCA_032353495.1. NCBI lineage: Eukaryota > Metazoa > Chordata > Actinopteri > Anabantiformes > Anabantidae > Ctenopoma > Ctenopoma kingsleyae. Next base: position 17,423,323 of record JAUBNQ010000007.1, on the reverse strand, counting down.
TGAACTGATCTGAGTAATTTATTTATGAATCTTATTGATGTGTTATGATGCCAATATTGATGCCAATGTTGTCATGGAAGTTAGCAATGTTTTTCTGTATGTATGGACAGTGTCTAACTGATAAAGATGTAATCATAAGTAAAATAAACTAAAGATATGTTATAGTCATACTAAAATCATGGTGTGTTCTTCATTACCTAGTTTTGTTTATTTATACACAGGCCCAGTACCGTTCCCTGCGCTATGCAGACTATGCAGATGCACAGGACACCGCGGCCACTAGGGGGCACCAAAGCTACCACTTTAGTCTCAAAATATTTAAGCAGAATTAAATGTAATTCAAATATCTCTCAGATTATATCTGCTCTGTAATGTTGAAAGAAACTTCTATGAACCAATGTCTTTGATATCACTGCAGAAACAGCTGCACCAGAGAATTAACTTTGCTTTGCTCTAAACCAGACACGTTCAGTATCACACACTGCTTTGACAGCTCAACTAAGAAAGAAATGCTGTGGAACGCGGGAGACATGGGTTCGCGACCAGTCCTGGCCATAGTATCCTTGAACTGTATCTTTTCATTTGATCATTCTTGAGTGGCTTCATTGACATTTAAAAACAATAACTGTCACAATTATAATAAATTTGTTTTAAAAGTGGATTAGTAAGTAACCTGTGCTGTCAAATCTTTTTCTGAGAGGCCCACAGGAATCTTCACATAAAATCTATCAGTCTTTAAAAAAAGTTTGGACACTCCTGCTCTTTACATAATTAGGTTTATTATGTAATAAACCAAATTGTTGAATCTCATAACACAAAAATTTAGAAACAGTGGATCTGATTTAAATCTTTGCTCATGATTTTGTGTGCGTGGTATGTTAAGAGTCTTTGATTTGCAGGTGCCATTCTAAAGTTTGTAAGTTTCTGCACCTGTATGGTCATGGAGAGGGAATTTTTTACCTTTATTATTTTCTATAGTCTATTGCCTGGTTCAATTTGATTTTTTATTTGTTTTGAGAACCTACTGAGATGCATTGCCACCAATCATTGAAGGGTTTAAATTCCTTGTATCGATTCAAAAGGGGGGCCCCCAAAATAATCTTGAATAGGGTCCCAAAGACCTAGACACAGGCAGGCCAGTACAATTTTGGTGTTTTAATGGGTTTAGGGAATATTTTTTAGTTTTATTTATTTATATCAGTACCAGAATTTTTTTACCGTTAAAGAAATGTCACTTCTGCCGAATGATTAACAAACTACTCGATGAAGCTCTTACAGAAAAGATGTTATAATTGTTAAAGGAAGAAACTAAAATTGTGATGGCATAACCATAAATTTGCAAATGTAAGATTGTACAAACACACCAACTAATGTGCATGTCAACAGAAAAGCACGACTATTAAGTACAAGCGCTCACTTGCATGTTGAACTAATTACACAACTGCCATAGCAGTCAATCAACGGCCAGAACCTCACATGCCAACGTCAATTCCATGACAACTCCATTAGACGCTGAATTGAATAGAAATCCACTTTCTATTCATCCTGTTCTGTGGTTCTCCTCTGAGTGAAAAAACAACTGACAGTATGGTTTGTGTTAGACTGAAATCACTGCAGACACGGCAGTCCACACTGGTACCTTCCTACGAGCTGCAAAACGAGGTGCACGTCGAGCACCAGGGCTTATGGGTAGGAAATGACCCCTGTACTTAAACTGAGGAGGAGGTAAAGAATTGGGGTGGAGAGAAAAAAAGGGTGGGAGGGGGAGAAAGAAGGAGAAGAAAAACATAAGGAGAATGGAGATGTGTTATAAGGAGGAAGAGGAAAGAAGAAGATGAGCAGCAGGAAAGAGATAAAATCAAGAAGAGCAAAATTAGAAACAAACAGAAGAAGAGGACAGAGTAAAATAAAAAAGGAGTGATAGGAAAGAAGGAGAAGAAGAAAGGACAAATAGCAGTAAGATGAGTCACATCTGCAAATGGAATGAGGGACTGAGGTTGAGGAGAAAAGTGGTGAATGGCAAAGGAATTTAATGAAAGAGGAACAAATGAGGGCATCAAGGACATTGGGAGGAGGGAAAAGAAGCAAGATTCAGCAAAACGTAATTTGGTCTCTGCTGGGCTGTCTGCAGGCTTGATCAAACTTCTGTTTTTTAAAGCAAAGCCTGAGAAGATCAAAGGTTACCTCGGGTTCAGGGTCGTCGTCATCAAAGTCGTTGTAGGTGCTGTGGTCGGGGTTGTTTGATTTATCCAGCAGCTCAATTGCCAGCGTCCTGCTGAGGGGCTGAGACACAAAGGGGTGCTGGGAGACAGACGAGAGGGGGAACCAATGAGAGGGAAGTATTAAAAACTTACTAATACTGACACAGTAGAAAAGCTTGGTTATATTTTACATCTAACATGTTGCTATAGCAATTAACGTTTTATAACAGTTACATACTTAATGAGCTTTTTGTAAAAATGTCACAATATGCAGTGGATCCATGATAAAAATAACTGAGATGAGCAACCCTACATCCACTCTGTTTATGTTAAGGTGTAAATATGTTTTTTTGTTGCTCACTTGCAGCAGTTTCTCAGCTGTGGGTCTTTTCTTTGTGTTCTTGGTCAGAGCTAGTTTGACAAAATGGTGGAAGTTATTTGTCCTGTTTGTTCACAGAGAGAGGAAGACAAAGAAAAAGGGTTAGTCTTTCAGCCTTATAACAACTGAGACACTGATTTGTGGTTTTTTGGAACTGGCTAATCTCAACTGTGACATTCTGCATGTGCACTAAATGCTTAAAATATAAAAAATAGAATTGGGGCCAAAAAATAAATCACAAACAGGATTGTCTCTTACCACTTGAGTTTATCTTTCAACTTAGGAGGCTGGAAATTACTCTTAGTCATTAAGAACAGAGCTCTGTGATGAAAGAGAAAAATAAGGATTAAACCTCAAGTCTTTACAATCTCTACAGTGGCGTAATGCAGAGCAATGGTGTAACAGCCTCTTGCATATCAGGCAATTATAATGGCTTTACACAACAACTGTTAGGAATGTTTTATATTGTATAGTATCTCATCAAAGTTCAGCAATCTCAAGTAAAAATGAACCAACAAAAACAAGAGTACAATCTGTCATCAAGTCAGTTTTCTGATGACACTGATATTTTGGTAAGACATTTTGCCACTGGAAAAGCATGTGTAACCAATAATGTTAACAACCAACTGTTCTGAATTTAAAATTTAAACAATACTGTGACACCTTTGAGAAGTCAAGCATCAGTGTTATAAACACAGATAGAACTGCTTCAATCTATATGTGTGGTAATAATAAAATGATCCATACCACACATAAACATGGCCCCTTCTTTTTCATTTCCACATTGCTTCACATTGACTACCACAGCCCAGCCAAGTATTGAACACATAACACCTGCACAGCCAGTTCTCTACCTCATAGGGTGGAGGTCAAACATGGGTGGCTGTAGTTCAGCCAGCTCTATTGCAGTAATTCCCACAGCCCAGATATCACACAGCTGGTTGTAACCTCCTTTGCGCTCCACGGCTGCTACTTCTGGAGCCATCCTGTGGAGAGGGGGGGGGGGGGCGGGGGGGAGAGAGAGAGAGAGAGAGAGAGAGAGAGAATGCAAACAAAATGAAACAATGAGAGAAAAGTAGGTGCTAATTTTTACACCAGTGCTAAATTGGTTTAATTAAACTGCCACACAAAACACAATGTGAATTTTCTACAGTATTAAGAAAGAAGAATGTCCCCTCATGACCCTGATGTTCAACTCTGTGACCTCTCCATGTTATCGACTCGGTAACCCTGTCGGGGTGCCTCAAAGACCAGAAAATGCTATATTCCTGGTGTGTTAAGGTTTTGTAAAGAAGCAAATAGTCGGGTTTCTCTACAGCTGCACTGAAAACCATCTGCTAATGCATAAAATGCATGAAACGACACTTTCTGGTACATTCCCATAGCATGACCCATTGGATGAATTTCTTCATACTGGCTCACAGCAGAGACTTTATCAAATTCCCACAACTTCTGAAAAGTCTCTTGCATGCAGGAAGTTGGGCTTTATGCATTTAAACTACCTGATACATGAATAAGCCAGAAAAAAACAAACACAACTCACCAATAAGGAGTTCCAATGAATGACTTCCTCTTGGCTAGAGTTAATGTGATCTGGGCTGATACACCAAAGTCAGCTATTGAATGAAAAAGAAGGGAGAGGAAAAAATGTGTAAGGGGGTGAGAATGAGGGGGAAGTGTTAAAGGATTGACAATAGAAAAAAAGATTGAAGAATAAATAAAAATGAGAGGAGGTAAACATTAAGGTATTGTATGAAAGGAAAACAGGAGAGAGGGAAAGTCAGTAAATTAAGAGACTATTCAGATTCCGTGTTTTGAAGCAGAAGGAAATTGCGCAGGCTTTCTGTGTTCCTCTCACCTAGTTTAACATAGCCGTTGTCTGTCAGCAGGATGTTGGCTCCCTGTCACAGATAAACATGCCACATATCAGGATCCAATCCAAGAAATCACACTTCAGATCAATTCAAATTAACTTCAGAAGCACATTCAGCAGTGGTCTGTCATTGATCAACTTTCTCATCACAAATACTATCTGTTGTGTCTCCAAAATAATTTATTTTAAAGTTTTTAATCAAACTATCACAAAATATACAGTATATGCTCATTGTCCAGGTTAATTAATTCAATTGACATTTTTAAAAGATCAGAATTAAAGTTGCTTTATTGATAAAATGCAAATAAATGCAGAGTAAAATCTTTGTGACAATTTTCACACTTATATTCTCATATGTAGTCTACTACACTACCCTCAAATAAACATTAACTCTTAAAGATGGTTATAATTGAGCTTCGTTGTCCACACAACATAGCATGCATGATAACTCAACAGGAAGTAAAATACATTACAGGACAATTAGAACGGGTTTGATCATTTTAGAACATAGACATGTATAGTATACACTTTTCTCCAAACTTACCTTGATGTCTCTGTGCATTTTGCCTTTATTGTGCAAGTAGTATAAACCCTAAAAAAGAATCACACAGCAGTTGGTGTTATTGGCTTTTAATAGCAGAAAAAATGAAACTTATGATCAGAATAAGTGCTGACTGAAAAGCAGAATAGAACTGACTTTTAAAATCTCTGTAAAAGGAAATGTTGACATATTTGTAATCAGAACCATCTGTTGAATAAAAATCAAGCATTTGAGACACTGGCTCAGCTTACCATTACAGTCAGCGACATTATCTGTGTCTCTGACAGATAACTGGCTCCTGTGGCTTCACAGAGTTTTATCTGTTATTGTATACAGCTGTGGTGCTTTTGGGACCAATTCCATTTCTGTCTTAATATTTGTTTACTTTTATGTTTTAATTTGAACAGATAACATATCAATTTAAAATACGTAAAAGACAATCTGACTTTTGGACTGTAAAACATCAAACTTCCTTAACAGCTCAAGATAGTTTCCTGACATCACTAATATACAGCAAGAAGCAACAGTCATTCAACACAGTGAATGCTAAAGTGTTAACCAACTGAGTTGTCCTCTTTCCTACTCAAAAACATTCATACACTCCACTAAATAGAACGTATAAACTACCTGTAGGGTCTCCCGGGACATGTAGGCTATTTGTGACTCTGACAAAGGCCCAGTTACTGGAGGACAGAAACAAGGGGGAGAGAGAGATAGAGAGACGATGATAATCAAAGTGAGAAATAATAAAACAAAATAAAAAAAAAAAAACAGCACAATTAAGACCAAATTGTGTGTGTGTTTAGGTGCATATTCTTGCCGTGGTAGATGTCCTGCAGAGAACCTCCTCCACAATACTCCATACTGATCCATAACTTATCTCTCCTGCACATATAGGACCCTTCGTCAATACACTCATACACACAATGTTACACACAACTAAAATCCCACAGACTCGATATAGAATTCCAGCCTCCTAAGTTCAGGGTCTCCTTTGTCATATTTTTCACTTAATGTGACGAATGTTTTCAATGGGAGACAGGTTTGGACTGCATGCAGGTTAGTTTAGCACCTGGACTCTTTTACTACAGAACCATATTGTTGTAGTAAGTATAGAATGTGGGTTGGCTTAGTCTTACTGAAAGGCTTACTTACTGAAGGCTTTCCTTGAAACGGCTTCATACCAAAAACTGTATATATTATTCAGCATTAGTGGTGCCTTCATAAAAGTTGGTCAGTAATCCATGCTGTGTGCACTAACGCACTCCAAGACCATCACAGGTACGTACTTTTCAAATTTCTCAGTTTCACTGACATTTTATGAAACATCCCAACTTTTCTAGTGAGTTTTGTACAGACAACAGTCAAATTGAATGCATTAATTCAAAAAACATGCACTTTCACAGTCATAACTAAATGTTGGACATCCAACACACAGACACACACACTTACCGGAGATAACTACCAAAATAGGCAACGATGTTAGAGTGTTTACAGTCCTTCATCATTATAATCTCTTGCTGGACGACAGCAAAGTCCTCACCTGGAGTCAAAACATATGCATATAGACACACATTTTTATTAGAGTAATAATCTGGTTTACAGTATTCATGCTTGACATAGATATAGTTTTCCATTATTAACAGAGCAAAATAACAGAGTAGAAGTTTATGGATTTGCATTTTGTGTGTGAGTGTTTGGCTAAGTGGAACCCAGTGCAAAATGATGGAGAGAAACAGAGTGGATTTCAACATATTTTTCTTTTTTAATATGCACAAATGAAGACCTTTGTTATTTAGCGACAGTGTGATGATTCATTTCCACACTTCCTGTAACTTTTGAAGTTTTTGTTTTTATGTTTTCCTTTGTTTAGTGGAGGAGCGGAAGATGGAAACCAGCAGAAGGGAAGGAAAGGTGGAAAATAGGAGTTTAAAGACAGTAACAGAAGCGTCTGCAGTGTGTAGAAAAGAGATTTGCGTAAAAGAGTCTGTTATATGATAAAAGATTGAAGGGAAAAAAAATGGCAACAGGACTGCAGGCAGAAAAAGAGAAGAATAAAGGCTGACAAAGCAATTGAGAGAAAGAAAACAAGAAAGACCGAAAGATGAGATAACTCACCCGGTTCCAGTTTGATGACTTTGATAGCAGCCAGCTCTCCTGTGTTTACATTACGAGCCTAAAGAAGAGAGACGAAAAAGTGAGTTAGAGGAGGCTTGGAAACAATGCTGATGTCTGGCAATTCTGTTCATGCAACTTCAAGGTAGAGCACTGAATTTATATTTACAAAGTTGGAAGAAAACACAGCGCCTGTCACAGGGCACTCATATGTGCACGCACACATTTGAGTTTGATGACTTTACTTTGTGCCAGAGTGTTATGAACTCAGTGCATCATTCTGGCATTTGATCAACTTATGAATCTGTTAGCCAAACTCAAAAAGTATGATGGTAAAGGCTGGAATTTATACTTTAAAGACATATCAGTATAGATGAACTTACTCACTTAGAATTAAAGTGTTAATGTCATATGCCTATTGCAACCAGAAATAACACAAATTATCCAATCCACTGTTTGCAGCCAGTTTAATATCTCTGCTACAGCCAAATACATTCATATCTTATTCACAACATGTTAGAACACAAACTCAAATAAGGCGGGGTAAAAGAGGAATGTATAGACATGAACAGGACATCAAAACAGCTTTTCCTGTGTTCCTCAAAAGTGGACTTTTGTTATAATGTGGGTGATTGCAGCACACTGAGGGTGATTTTCTATAAATAGCGTGTTGTGTTTACATTTAGCAGCAGTGCTAGTGGGGCTGGGAGAGGAATTCTATAAGAAATACACATGAATAAAACATTGTCTTTCAGAGGAGACATGAATTACTCGCTTCTCTCAAGCCAAGAATGTGCAAGTATGACCGTGTGTGACATTGCACAAGTATGTGTGAGAGAAGAAGAGAGAGATTGTGCATGTGTAAGTGAGTGATATGGAGCCCTTTAATTAATGGATAAAGGCAAGACTTTCATCAGTAGAGACAAAACAAGAGCTGCACACTACAAACAGCCTGGGAATAATGTATCACGTCTCTAAAAAAAGCTGTTGCTGTATCTTCTAATTGTACAGTATCACTACTTCTAGTCTACGCTGCAGCCTCACCTAGCATCCATCAACCCTCTGGCATTAGAGTAATTTCCATTTCAATATTTTCACATCAGGAAGG